>ML812338.1:63592-76068 GCA_009831015.1 Picea engelmannii
AGGTGGTCGTGACTGTAAACAATGAGGGTTACTCTATTTTCTTTTTCTCAAAGAAATTTTCCCACCAATATTTGACATGGGGAATGGATTTGAGGAGCGCAAAAGTAATCTTTTCTCTATTTGAAAAGTTATGGACATAAACATACCCTTATAGTAATTTCAGCAACTTGTCTACAACATTTGCATCTGTCTGACATTGAAATATAGGAATATCAAAGTTTACATGTACCTTGAAGGGGACGACCCCTCCGCTCCAGGAATATGCATCTCATGTGGTAGTCGTTGAAGGATTTGAGTGAAAATATCCATCATCTCGATCCTATGTTGCGTGAGGGATTCCTCAAGAAACATTTTGAAAGGATCTCTTGTCCCATCATATTTCTTTTCTCTTTCCATGAGATGTCTCCTGGGCATGCAATATATTTTTTTCTCAGGAGAAACAAGATCGAGACCCAATTCTTTGTACCCTTACCTCGTTGCGGACATGCATTAAGACGATAAGGAGCAGACCGCTCTGATACCACTGATCCAAATTTTATGAGCAGAACAAAATGAATACAGATTAACAAAATATGCTTAACACAAAATAACAAAGATACAATAAAACTGGTTTTCTATTCCATAATGAAATAAGCTAAAACTGTAAAATGCAGCGGAAAACAATCTTACTGGAATGGTGGCGGGTTATCTCTGAGAACAAATGTGACAATTGCGCTCATTTGCAAGAAGATGATTACAACGAGCTCTGAAGGAATTTTTTACAATAAATCAGAATTTCACAAACCCTATACATCCAGAAAACCTAACCCTAGGAGATGAAGCGCCAAAAGTGACATGTGCCCCATTTGGGTAAGTTAGTACATCAGATTCCTGTGGTCGTAAATTTTGCATACGATCTTCGTTTGGGGTGCATGATAGTTCATTGGAAAGGTACGGTCAAGGAGATTCATTTTGGTGGCTAAGTCAAAGATTTTTCCTATCATTGAGAAGCTTTATCCCAAAAAACCTTCATTTAGGCCCTCAAAATGATCCTGTAGGTTAAAAACTACTAAAAGTAGTAAATTACCAAAAATGCCAGAAAATTGTTTTAAGCCAGTTGGAAAAGGTGCGTGGCTACCGATATACACTTGGATCATCCACTACAAATAGTTATGAGATGTGAGAATTATTTCCAATCAATTATGCATCTTTTTTGTGTTCTTCAATCTTCAGTACCTGCAAAAATAATTTGGTGTGTCTTTTTCCTACCAACCTGTCAGCTCTGATACCATGTAAAATTATGAGACCCGAGAGATCTAGAATTCGATGAGAAAAATAATACTAATCCAATGAATTTTCAAATAGAAAAAGAATATAGATATAGATAAGAATTTACTCCACAAGAATGAATGTATTCACAATATGTTCAAAATTAAAATGAGATCAATCCAATATGTAGAGAGGAATTGATCTTGTTAATAATAGAAACTTCCACTAAAAGTAGTGTAAAAATAGCTAAAGCACATACCTAAACCTATAAAATAGTTAACCCTTGCCTAACATGAGTTTGATAGGCTGAAAGTGCGAGTTATCCATAACTGAAATGAAAAACATGCAAGTTTACTAAAGAAAGGGGGTAAATCCTTAAAATCAAGGGACACTTTCCTTGATTTAAGGAGGAAGTGCTCTCTCCTTCCTTTAGGTGTTTAAAATTTGCATGTAGGTTGGAAATAAGTTATTAAGTGGAGTTATAACTAAAGAAATCAAATTTCACTCCCTAAACTTAAGGAAAAATCCCTAAAATAAAGGAAGGTGCCTCGTACCCACTCTAGAAAGTCAAATCAAGTGAGGAAAAATGCATTGGAATGAATTAACCAAGGTTTAGGTGCCTAAGGAAAGTAATACACCAAGAGAAGTTACTATTATGCTCTAATAGTTGTGTGTAGATCTAGAAAATGTTTAACCTCTGCTAAGAAGGTAGTGTAAATATTTATGTTATTAATGTAAAAAGGGAAATGCTGAACAATTGTTGAAGGGGATTTCCTATACAAGATATGATTCCATGAGAGGGAATGGTGAGGGGAACCATTAATGGTTGGGATGACCCCTGTCAAGCCAGTACTTTGCTGGATTTAAATTGCTCAGACCTGGAACAATCCTTTGTCCTAGACAATTTAATTACTATTCAGGAAGTCTTTCTCAAAAATCAATAAAAGTATAGGCATAGTATCCATCTATAATTTTCTTATCTGACCCATGAATTGGGGGATCGACCCACAAAATATTTTTTTGAAAGAAAAAGAGGAAAATCATTTGAAGAGGAAAAGGGAAGACACACAGTTGAGTCTAGGAAGGAAATATGAGTGGAGAGGAGTGTGGGAAACACATCTTGTTCTGAGAAAATAGAGAGAAGAGAAGGAAATTTTTTTTCAGGGAAGGAACCATTGGAAATTGTCTTCAAATCAGGTTGATAAATAGGGCTATGAAAATTTAGTGATTGAAAAATCACGAAGGAACTAAGAGGGAAGAGATATGAGGAACTGTTGGGAATTGAAAGGTCTCCCTTGAGTTGTTTACGTGATCTAGGTGGATATTGGTGGCCACCGACCTATTCCAACTAGCTCACATACAATTTTCATCTTGGAATTTGTTTTCTATCTTTTTGGGTCCTAAACTTTGGGGGATGTTTTGAGGCCCTAAACAATGTTTTTTGGGATCTCCATAGTCACATACTAGATGAAGTTCGAGTGTGACAACAACATGTGTAGTCCTCAGATAGACCTTTCTAATGGGCTATTATGCGCCTAAAACGAAGATTGTATGAAAAAAGTGTGACCACGGGAAGTTGATGTACCATCTTACCCCATCGGGGCCCACATGAATTTTGGAACTTCATATCCTACTGTAAGTTTTTTGGATGTCTAGGGTTTTATCATTCATGTTTGATGTTAAAAATACCTGGGTATCCTCATTTAACTCATCTTCTTATGAATGAGCGTATCTACCACATCTCATTTTAGAGATAAGCTACCACCATTCCAACAAGCTTGTTTCAGTCTCTATTTTTACAGTTTCAACATTTTCTTTTTATTAATAGAAGTCAAGTTTTGATGTATCTATGTGTATTTTTTTTCTATACATATTTTTTTCATTTTGTTCCATTTATAAATTTGGATCAGTGGTATGAGATAATTCTACTCTTTATTTTTTTCTCTATGTATGTCCCCAACGCGATCAACATACAAGGAGTTGGGACTCAAAATAATTGATCCTTTGGAAGATGATCCTCGCCAAGCACGATGACCTCACATGGAATAAGAAAGGAGAGGTGATGGAGAAAAATATCCTTTTAAGTTTTTTATCGAGGAATATCTCACACAACAAAGCAACCAGATGATGGATAACTATGCACAGATCTTTCGACGGTTGCCAACAGGTGAAAAATATTCATTAAGTGACCACTTTGGAGGTGTTTCCCCCTCCACGATACAAATCAATTTTGATATTCTGTTATCTGAAGGTCAGATAGATGTGGATGTTGTAGGTAAATGGTTGAATCTGATCAAAGAGCATTTTTCAGTTCATAATTTTTTCGATAGAGAAAAGATTGCCTTTGCGCTCCTTAAAGCTATACCCCATGTCAAATATTGGTGGGAGACTTACTGTGATCAAAGGGCCATTGAGGAATCAACAATATTTTCCATCACACCCACTTGGGATTCTTTCATGGATGTTATTAAAGAATAATATTACCATGTGGGAAGCTACGATGACCAGGATATCAGATGGACCACAATGCAGCAAGAAAGGGACCAAAAAATACCAGAGTTCACAAATATATTCCATGCCTTGCACACCAAGATGGGTATCAAAGAATCAGAGTGGCATCTAGTGCTCAAGTACTGTGGTTGTCTACATAGATACATCCAAAAATAAATGGATTTTATGGACATCTCATCACTCGGTGTGGGTTATCAATATGTTGTCAAACTCGAGCAGAAATTTAAACAGAAGAAGCGAAAGTTTAACTTTGCAAATTCCTCACAGCATAAATAGGGAAAATGCATCCCCAAACCGCAAAACAAAGGGAAAAATAAATATGGACCCCCTCACTTTTCTCAGACAAAAGGACCTTATGAGAGCCTAAACACATAATTGTAGAGACATCACCAGAGTGACCAAAATAATTTGTAACACTCAGGGAAACTAATCAAAGCCACATACGAAAAATGGTAATGAGAAGAAAAATAAGGACACTGGGATGTGGTGTGAATTCCATAAAATCCCATGGCATAACACCAATGAATGTCCCTTGAAGAAATCGTTGGTAGATGAACCGAAAGACTCAGAGTTATAGGAAGGTTATGAATATGAATCAGATCCAGAAAAGGGAATAAATATCATTGATGAAAAATTAAGTTCCACTGTTGCGACCACCAATATCTAGCCAACTGATCCAGAAGAATCAGAAGAAGGTGAATGAATTTTTCACTCACAAATGTGGGTGAAGGGGGCATTGTTTCATTTCATTGTCGATAGAGAGAGTAAAAAGCACCTGATATTAGTAGAGGTCATTAGGAGGCTGAAGCTTCGAACAACACCAAACCTTCAACCCTACACCATCGGGTGGCTCTGTTAAGGAAGAGATATTTGCATCAGCCAACAATTTCATATTCCCTATGACAACAATCCCTTCAAGGATGCGGTATTGTGTGATATTTACCCCCTTGAAGTTTATGATGCTATTTTAGGCCAACCATATTTGTGGAAACATGTTTTATATGAGTTTATACCTCGTAGTGTTACTATTTATTTGGGTAGACAATTGTACATTATACCAGAGATAGCTCCACCTACCACCATTTATTTGATCTCCGCTAAGCAATGTAGGAAGGTCATTTCCCAAACCAGGAAATTTGTCTTCTTCGTGATTCTCTCTCAAAGTGAAAATAAGGTTGCAACCACATCCATGGCCTCTACACAGGAACTCTCCATGCAATAGAACCAGGTGGAAAATATCATGTAAGAATACAAATACATCTTCTCCTCACCCATCATGGTATCGCGACACTGTCAGTTGAAGCATTGAATCGATATAACCCCTGATGAACCTATACTCAATGGCACAGTATATCACCTCTCTTTGATGGAAAATGAGGAGATCAAAAGATAGATCCAATAGCTCCTTCAAAAGGGGCACATCATAATCAAGAATCGATACCCAATTCCCCAGATTGACGACCTTATTGACTAGTTCAAGGGAGCCAATTTTTTCAGTAATATTGACATGACATTAGGCTACCACTAGGTCCCAATAGAATAGACTGATGTATGGAAGACTACATTCAAGTCCAAAGAAGGTCTTTTATAAAGGCTAGTTAGGCCATTGTACATGTGTTGAACCTGTACAAAACATATCTAGGTAGAAAATACCACACACATTTGCAAGGAGAAATTGAGAAAGAAGAAGCAAGAGAGAAAGAATGGAAGAATTCTCATTAACTGTATTCCACACTCAAAGAGTGAATAATTTGAAATAGGTATAGGACACATGAGTAATTAATGATCCATAGTGGTGTTCTAGAGTGATCTGGACACACACCAGCAGTTACGAGAGTAAACTTCCACTTAGTCTAGTCTCTCAGGAAGTTACGAGAGTGAACTGCCACCTAGTCTAAGTTAACTAGTCTATCAGTCTTCAGTTGAATGACTGAAACATAATGAAGTGAGGAGAATATAAGAGAAGCATGAGTAATGTGCTAGTCTGGTGATGATCCCAAGGAAAATGTGCATTAGTTGGTGATGATCCCAATGTTGCATGGTGATAATCCCAATGTAGCATCTAGACTCCACTCAACTAATCAAATTGAAGTAAAAAATGAAGAGAATATTCTCCCTAGAGGAATATTCTTCCTAAAATATAGGAGACTGGATAATGACTAATAAACAAGGAAAAACCTTAGGAAAAATAAATCCTAAGTGTGTGAAGTAACTCCAACACCCCTCCTGAACATCACTATGGTGAAAATAAAGAATGGGTCCCAATAACGAGGCGATTTTAGGTACCCAAATACAAAGGAGACACTGAAATAAACGAGGAAAGAGGGAAAACCTCATGGGAAAACCCCCTCTCAAATTGAGCATAAGAATATTAGGACAAGATGATTGGCGGAAAAGGCCTCAAGCCATAATTTTGAACATTCTATTCATCTTAATGATACAATTATATAATACAATAATGAAACCACCTCAATTGTTCTCACATCGACACCTCATCAAGAGATAAGGTAGGAGGAGACAATATAGGAATCTAGAAACACACTTAGGATAACAACTATATCCTAGTATGTGAAATATAGAAAGGTGGTATACTAAGACTTAATAATTGTATATGAGAAAGAGTCTAACATTCCCCCCCTCAATCATAATTCCAAACAAAAATACCAACAAAGCATGTGCATAAGTTGGTATATCTCCATTTCTTCATAGTGAAACTCCTGAGCTGAGACACAATGAAGAACTTCCTAAAAAATCGCCAATCTGGATGTTGAATTTGTTCATCTAAAATGAAATGGAAGAGAGTTGAGATATGGAAGTGAACGGCTAAAATATACGAACATTCCTTGATTGCTTGACAATTCGATCATTTTTCCAAGTATTTTAGCTAGAAGAATCTGATATCTTCTACTAATTGGTGAACATGTAGTATCAACACTCTACTATCAGTTTATAACCAAAGTTCTCTCTGAATCTTTGATTTGGGATGACCAATTGATACCATGTATCTGATGGTTTTTGGATAACCACTAACCAAGCTTGACACTTTTAACA
Source organism: Picea engelmannii (assembly GCA_009831015.1). Classification (NCBI taxonomy): domain Eukaryota; kingdom Viridiplantae; phylum Streptophyta; class Pinopsida; order Pinales; family Pinaceae; genus Picea; species Picea engelmannii. The sequence continues at coordinate 70,403 of ML812338.1, forward strand.
TCCCAATGGATACTGTGTATGATTCAATTGCAAGTCATTGAACCATAATTCTGCCAAAGTCTGTCATCTATAAACTACAATTGCCCATTTGGAAAATTTCATGCCCATCTGGCATACTTGATGTTTGTTGTTGTCGAAAATTTCTGTCTGACAACCATCTTCAATTCCATCATCAATTCCCCCCTTTTTCAGTTGAAAGGAGAGACTAGAAGTGGTTTCACGAACCATCGTCACTGAAATTTTGAACTCCCCCCCTTAAGGTGTATGAGAGTTACATCATTGTACTCCCCCCTTCTATGGTCAAGATAGTAGCATACTTGTTCCATTTGAGTACAATACAAAGTGGGCATGCATAAAAAACCACATGTTATCTCATTCTGTGAGGGCCATGCTCGAAAGCTACGCCATATGGGGACCACTTATGTGAGGTACAAAAAATGTTATGTACTACAATATTGGTCTTTACTCGAGATTGAATTCTTCAATAATACTTATACAATCGCTTGGTTGTTGATGACCATTTCCAAGGATAAATCCACTCATAGTGAATCTTCATTCTTGCAGGTTTCTTCAGTGTTGAACATCTGTCTGAAGAATCATTATGCTTGCCACAATGTTGGCAAGGATGGAGATCAAAACACCAATTCTCCATGTGACCAACTCGATTGAAATGTTGGCACTTAACATCCCGATCTTCAACATTTGAAGTTGATTTTTCTTGAAGAAATCCAGCACTCACAAACAAAATTGGTTTGGAGTAATTTGGAATATGAAAACTATTTTGATTTTCATATCCTAAGCCATGTCGATTCCTATTGAAGTGTAATTCTTCCCAAGGTCTGATGATCCTCTTGGAAATATCATTTTTTACATGATGGCATGCTTCACATTTACTTTGACTTATACTTATTGTATCACTCTGTGCTTTGGGATCTTCTTCTTGCAATTCATTTTCATTTGAAGTTTCTTCTAAAGTTTTCTTGTTGATTTTTTCCTTCACCGATTATTGATCAAAATCATCATCATCATAATCATCATAGAGAGGGTTGTTATAAACAAAAACTAGTTCAGAAATATTCACTGGCTGTTGAATTTTGAGTTCTATAAACTCATCATTCAATAGACGAGATTTTTCTTGTATGATTGTCCTTGGATGATTATTATAAAGTTAAATTTATCCCTTAAAATTATAAAGGACTATGAAAAAGTTTGAAAAGTAAAGGAATTTGCAAAGGTTATTCTTTGTAATAAGGAATGTGCAAGGTTGCAAACTTTTAAGAGTTGTTTGGCCCGGTGAAACTCTTATTTTGTAAAAGGATTTTTAGGTGGTGAAAAATTAATTTTGTAAAGGGATACTTGGGTTCTTACTGAGTTAGGAGTGAAGATGATTGGAATCATTATTTTGTAAAATGTTTTTTGGTGAAGGGAACCTAGTATATATTATAAGGGAATATTAGGTGAAAGGTTTCAGGATTGTAATTAGTAAGGGTGCATCATTATGATACCAATAAGACATCTCAAATAAAATCAAATGTTTTTTCTTTGATACCAATTGAAGAAATTGAGCATAAGAATATTGGTAAAAGAAGATTGGCGGAAAAGGCCCAAATCCACAATTCTCAATATTGTATTCATCTTAATGATACAACTATATAATACAATAATGAAACCACCTCAATTGTTCTCAGATCAACACCTTGTCAGGAGATAAGGTAGGAGTAGACAATATAGGAATCTAGAAACAGACATAGGATAACAACTATATCCTATTATGTGAAATATACAAAGGTGGTATAATAAGAATTAATGACTGTATATGAGAAAGAGGCTAACAAAAATGAGAAGGAACAAAAAATATTTTCCAAGCAACCATGTCGTTCACTCCAAGAAGACCTCGCAATTGTGCAAGTTTGTGCTCGTTGAATATTTTATTGAATATGTATATGTATGAATGGATATGATGAAGTAGATGCACCATTGATATGTCCATACATATCCACTTTCTCTTCTTGTAATGAATAATATCTAAATAAAGTTTGGATGAAACTTTGAAAACCGTGCGGCCATTTTCGGAAAAATGATGAAATTTTGTTGATTTTAAAATGATCATAACTTCACTTCTTGAACACCATTTTAGACAATTTGTTTCTTTTAAATTGGATATTTTCCCGAGAGGAATTAAAATATCCAATTTGTTTCTAAAAAAGTTTCTCAAAAAATATCATAATTGAGTCTGATGTCCACGACTCCCTTTTTTGTCTCCTGAGATGCATGCATTGCGCATGGAAAAGTGTCTGCATGTGACCCCTGAGATGCATGTCATATATCTTCCACATAAAATTCAGAAAACAAATATTAAATGCAGTAGACATCATCTTCATTAATGGAATACAAATTTGTGAAAATACTTTGGTAGAAGACTCTTCATAATAAGAGGCTTGATCTTTTGATGGCTTCTCTTTTGACTCTATATGTTCAACCTCCTGCATGAAATCTTCACAATCTTCTTTATTCCCAAATAGAACCTCTAATCTGGTCAATAATTAATTTGGAGTTGATTCTTGTGACTCATCATATACTTGATGGACAATTTCAAGAGAAATAAACCAGAGGATACATCCTATGGCCATATCTTGTCTATTGAGAAAATAGTTTTTCTCATCTATAGAATCATGCTCTACTTCCATTTCCATATTTATTTGGTACAAGCCTATGCATCTGAGAAGAAGAAATTTTTTTGGCTTCCACTCCAAATAGTTATGAGGCGTGAGAAGTATTGTCGGCAAATAATCCATCTTTTTTGAGTTGTTCAATATTCAATACCTGGAAAAAATAATTTGGTGTATATTTTTCTTAGCATTCTGTTGGATCTTCTACCATGTAAATGTGTTGAAACTGCACACAATATATCTAGCTAGAAAATACCACACACATTTGCAAGGAGAAATTGAGAAAGAAGAAGCAAGAGAGAAAGACTAGAAGAATTCTCATTAATCGTATTCCACACTCAAAGAGTGAATAATTTAAAATAGATATAGGATACATGAGTAACTAATGAGACATAGTGGTGCTTTAGAGTGATCTAGACACACACCAACAATTACGATAGTAAACTGCCACCTAGTCTAGTCTCTCAGGAAGTTACGAGAGTGAACTTCCACCTAGTCTAATTTAACTATTCTATCAGTCTTCAGTTAACTAGCTAAAAAAAACTAAAGTGAGGAGGAGATAAGGGAATCATGAGTAATGTGCTAGTTTGGTGATGATCCTAAGGACAATGTGAATTAGCTGGTGATGATCCCAATGTTTCATGGTGATAATCCCAATGTAGCATCTAGACTCCACTCAACTGATTAAACTAAAGTGAAAACTGAAGAGAACATTCTCTCTAGAGGAATATTCTTCCTAAAATATAGGAGACTAAATAATGACTAATAAACAAGGAAAAATAAATCCTAGGTGTGTGTGAAGTAACTTGAACAACCCTTTGGTTTGGAAAATGCTCCTGCAACTTTCATGAGATTGATGGATGATATATTGCAACCTTTCACTAATTATTTTGTGGTGGTATATCTAGATGATATCCTCATCTTTAGTAAAAATTGGGTAGAACACTTGCAACATATTCACCAGGTCCTTAAAACTCTGCGAAAACACAAGCTATATGCTAACTTGGAAAAGTGCTCATTTGGAATGAACAAGGTCTAATACCTAAGCTACATTGTTGATGAGCATGGTGTTCATGTGGATCCATACAAGATCCAATTCATTCACGACTGGCCATCTTTGATCATGTTATCTAAGCTTCAAATTTTCCTAGGACTTTCCAACTTCTATGATAGGTTCTTATTGGAATTCTCCCATATTGCATGGGCCCTCTGCCAAGTGACCAAGGGTGGTGGAAAGAAAACGTTTGTGTGGGTGAAGTCACAAAAAAAAGAGTTCAATCATCTGAAACATCCCTTATTCTCATCTCTAGTACTCTCCTTACCCGATCTAGAACAACCCTTTGAGATTGAGACTGATTCCTCAGACTATGTCTTGGGCACATTTCTTACTCAACATAGGAATCCAATGGAATATCATAGTGAGACACTATCACATGCCATCCATAAGTACCCCACTTATAAAAAATAAATGTATTATACTGTGAAATTCCATCAACAATGGAAGAACTACATTCTTAGAAAGAAGACAAGAATACACACTAATCACAGGCTGTTGCAATTCATGCAAACACAAGGAAAATTACATAACGACCATCATCAAAAGTGGTCCACATAATTGCACTGGTTCCATATCAACATCAAATATAATATAGGGAGAACCAATTGTGTCACTAACTACCTTAGTCAACCCCTAGTTGCAGCCTTAACCATGGTGCTTCACTTGTATGACCATGAGCCATCCTAGTGGCGCTAACTCTATGATAGAGATCATGCGTTTGCTACCACTTAGTAGATTCTAGGCACATGTATGAATGCCATTGAATTTCATATTTAGGACGACTTGGTATGCTATATGGGACACTTTTGTGTTCGTTCAAGTGAGCGTTTGAAGCGGATTTAGGAATCTCACTACAGTCATATGGAAATACATTTTGGTGTGGAAAATACCATGACAGTAATACAAAAGAATTTTTTTTGTTCAAAACTTCGACATGATTTCAACAAATACATCAGGTCGTGCATTTATTGTGACATTTCCAAACTAGCCACCAAGAAGCAAGGTTTTTACAACCCTCTATTAACTCCCAACAGGCCCTGAGAATCCATCTCGATGGACTACATGTTTGTTCTTCTCTCAACCAAGAAAGGAAATGATTATGTTTTTGTGGTTGTTGATCTGTTTTCTAAGATGGCCATTATGATAGCCTACAAGAAGAGCATCACAACAAAGGCCATTTCCAAGATATTATTTGAATAGGTATGGGAAAATATTGGGATACAAAAAACCATAATCTCAGATTGGGAAAGTAGGTTCCTTAACACATTTTGGTCGATCCTCTTGTCACAGTTGGAGACCAAACTCACTAAATCCACTTCCTTCCACCCCCAAATTGATGTCCAGACATAAGTTATCAATCAAATGATCATGCACATATTGTGAATGTACAAATCCAAGAATCCATGCACATGGGATGATATTCTCCCCTATGTTCATCACAGCTACAAAATATCCCTCCATATATAGACTGACCATATCCCCTTTCAGGTGGGGATCATATTTCAATAGTTGGGTCCCATTGATGTCGTACAACCCCTTGTGATGACACCAATAGAATCTTCCCATGTTCATTTGGAGGCATAGAAAGCCAATAGGTTTATTGAATGGATTTAGAACATCCTATAATAGATCCATGACATTTTGTAGAAATCCAATCCTAAGAATAAGCATTTCCATTATCAACATTGGGTGCCACAAAAGTTTTAGGTGAGAGACAAGGTCTAGTTACATTTGAAGAAAGAGTTCCTTAGAAGGTCCCATCTGAAGCTTCATCCACTTCTCTATGGGACTTACACCATCACCAAGGCTATGGGTGACAATTCTTTTGAGCTAAGTATTCCCCCTTCCTTGGTCTGCACCTAGTGTTCAATATGGACCTCTTTCATCCATACTTCCCACCATTATTGGACACATCATATATCGCAGAGAAGTTGACACCG
>ML812338.1:86920-102769 GCA_009831015.1 Picea engelmannii
TACTTTACCTCCTGATGAGAAGAAACTAGAGGTTGGACCTTCAAAACACACAGAAGAGGTTCAAGAACCCAGTCTTGAATAGATATACACTGTCGGGAGCTTGGGAAATATGCTTACTTGGGTAGATCAACAAATCCCCAAACCCGTGGATGAGGTTTCTTATATACAAGCCATCTCCTATGACTGGAAGAGGAATTCCATCATGAAGAGAACCACCAAAAAGAGCAGGGTTATTCTGAATTGCTCCATCCTCATCACCACATAAGAAAATTTGATTAGCATGGAGCATGCTAAGACATTCGAGCTTATCGACGCAGGGATGGAAATCACAGATTCCACCCTAGATAGAGAGAAAAGGGATGAAGAGGAGATGGCCATTGTGTTGAAGGAGTTGGAACATCTATTCCATTTAGTGAAATATTATCAGGACTCCACACAGGCTACAATGTTCTTGAGAAGATCGAGGACGCCTATAATAAATTCACAAATGAGAGGAACCTTTTCACTGTAGGAATAGCCAATTTCCAATAAGACACCCTCATGGAACTGCCAATGTGAAAATATATGAAAACATGGTATTAGAAATCACACCAAGCAGTGGAAAGGATCGATTACATCAGTGTCATTCAATAGGTTCGAGACGCTAAAGAGAATGGAATTCAGGTACTAAGGGATAGCAACATCGATTGCATAAAGAAGTCTGTCGAATACTGGGTGAAAATGGCCCAACAACCTCACCGGGAAATCCAATAGAAATGGTCCGAGTGAGAAAAGAGTTGGACCAAGATCAACAGGGCGATGAGAGACATTGACCTTCCAAAATTTGGTACACTTGATGACTTTGCCGACTTGCATGACATAGTCAAATTACATGTCAAACAAGACTCGCCGTAGGATGCGTAGATATAAAAGGTGGTGAATATGGCACCAATTCAATTGCAGCAGTTCATGGATCACCCGATCAAGGCTTGAACCATTTTGCAGCAGTTAAGTGCTAGAATAGTCAAGTATAGTTCACAAGTAGTAGAGATAAAGGAGATCCTTTCGGTTGCAATTGAAGAACATAGATTCTCATATGCCAACACATTTGAGGATATATTCATCCAATAGTGGGAGTATGAGAAGAGTCATCCACTCAAGTGAAACCATTTGGTGACTCTTAAAAGACTGAGTGAGGAAAGCGCCATGTGGCGATGTTTTGTTTTACTTATCTTGCACTTTTGATAGTTATTTTTAGTTAATAATATGTTATAAATAGTAGGATTGACTTGTTAGCAAAGGTCGATGGTTTTTTAAAAGACCCTCATTTTTTGATTGTAAATAACTATTACGGAGCTACCTTAATTGAGAACTCATGTTTAGGACCCGAGATGATTTTTTTCTGTTTTTCATCAAAAACGTGTATGATTGGATCTTAAGAAGAATTATTTATGATTTTATCTCATGAATGGAGGCTAAAATGAGTAAGAGCCTATGAATTTATTGATAAGTTATCTAATTCAATATTTTCATAAGTTATTGTCTCTAATGATGAAGATTAAATCATTGTGTTAATATGTGATTGATGATTAGATTTAAGAAAACTACTTTTCTTTCCATCGTTTATTGCATGTTCATTTCTTCTGATAATCATATATCAATCAATAATTGGAACACCAACAGGTTAATGTACTAGTACTAGGCTTGTTGTAGGTGTAAGAGTCATTGTCTACATGATTGAGTAGGGGGGTTATCCCGAGCTCAACCTTCTCGAGTAGTTAAGTCCTTCCCCCTTTGTTACCCATCTATTTTATACCAATATTTATCTTGTATTGGTCCCACCTATAAGATAAAATACAAAATAAGAACGTTCCAACTGAAGGAGGATCTTTCACAAGAAGAAATATTGTTAATCACTATGTAAAGCCCATCGATTAATTAGCTCGATCACAATATCTAGAGAACCATTCCACCATTAAACATTGTAGAGTCTAATTGGGCCTCAGTGGAGGGTTTGGTTCCTACTATTGAGTTAAATGGATTTATGACCCCTCAGTAGAAATGGTTCTAGAAGGAGGGCGTGAACAATGAATGGCTGAGAATAGATTTTACAAAAAATTTCACATAGACTGTAGATTCAAAACAGCCCACATGCATGGTTAGTCATTCCAAAGACAACCCACACACACTGAGTACTCCTGAAATGAGTAACTCACCCCAGAAAGAGGAAGAACATATATTCCCTTAGATACCTTATTCTCTTAATCACGAGGAGTTGAGTCAGTTCATAAGAATCACAAGAGCTTATGCCCGATAGATTGGAGCACTGCCCTTAGCTCTGTTACTTCCTCAAATAAAACAAGTAAGCAGACCAATGGTCGATAAACCCGACCAAGTTTTTGTGAACACAGTAGAAGACCTGATATATTTATCCCTCACCAAAATTTAACATCCTCTTAATCTAATCCCCGAAACACCAGTCGACAACTGCCCTGAGCCCGACAATTTTTCCTAAGAGGAAGGGTTTAACTCAGAACGCTTAGTTCCGGGATTGGATGACATGGAGGATAAAAATGATCATAATGAAGAAATGGGAAACCCACCTCAGAATAATCAAGATTGGTTGGCAAGAGATGCCCTGGCCATCCATGGATGAGTACTTAACCTTGCCCGACATCCAAAAAAGATACTCCTTAAATTTGACCCTGAAAACCTCAAGATTGCCTAAAGACCATATCAAAAAATTCATACTAGCTATTAGACTAATGAATGTACAAAATGAATACATAGTATGAAATATATTCCCCTATACTTTTGAGAACTTGACCTCTACATGGTATTTTAACTTACCTATAGTATCCATAACAAGTTGGGCGGAGTTTCTAAAGGAGTTTCTGGATAACTTTGTAGAAGAAACCACTACAAGATATTTGATGGTCGAGTTATTCGCCGCCACCATGAGTTCAAAGGAGAATGTTAAAGAATTTAATAAAAGGTTCACCACTATCCTACGCAAATTTCAACCTAAAGATAGAACCACTTAGGAGTTTCAAATCGAAGTATATGCTAATGCTCTCCCAGCTTCTATTTTCATGTTTGTGAAGAGGGAAACCAACACAACCTTAGTTGAGAATTTTGAAGAACCCAAAATAATAGAATTTCAAATGAAGGGATGTAAGGAAGACCAAGTCTCACTAGTTAAGAAGGAATTTCCAGCTCCTCCCAGGAGAGGACTCTTGTTGACTAGACCCCTAGAAAACAAATAGAACAAGGTCCTGAAAAGGGGAGTGGAGACAGAGAATACCTACAACGCATGGTTAAGAAATCGTCAAACGAAATCATAAACATGAAAAGAAGTGCAGGGGAAGGAAACCAAGGCTAGAGGCCCTATAAAACCCTTTTTAAAATAAATCCACCGTTCAAAGTAATTGAACCCCCCCAACCAACTTAAACATTGGTTTGGGAAATGTAGCATCTGACTCTTTTTGTACCAAGAGAAACACTCTGAAAGAGACTTCCCACAATGGGTGCATGCCATGAATTTGATGGAAAACCGATTTCTAGATGAAGTTTACCTAACTGAACAATCAAGCGACTCAGCTATGAATATTTTCGATCAGGAAGAGGTTGATCCGCCAGAAGAAACAACCATGATGATATGGGACCCTGACCTACCAATGCCTTCTGATGACCTATTTGAGGTTCAGGAACCACCAACATAAGTCGTGGTTGTGAAAACATGAAATAGGGGTCAACCTATCTCAAACAAACTCACTACGACCCAAACTTCGGGAGGAAAACTAGCTCCCGATCAACTGAAAGAACCTTTTGTCCCCCAAAGAAATCCTATAAACATTCATACACGAGAATCACCCAAGCTAGACTACAATATAGTAGAAGATTTGAAAAAGTTGAAGGATAATATATCGGTCATGGACATGTGTAGAATCCCTCAGCAAAAGGACTTTATGTTACAAGCATTGAATTTAGTAGAAAATCCTACAAAAATCACTGACCAAGGAGAAAATATAACTCCCACAGATCTAAGAAATAAACCAACTGTGAACGCCTTCATTGAAGATAATAAGGGAAAACTTTTTGTCCCACCGTTCCTTTTGACATTTGAAGTCTTCAACAAAAACCTCCATAATTGTTTGGTTGACTCAAGAGCATCCTCTAATGTTATGCCATTGTATATATGCAAGAAATTAAACAAAATCCCTCTCAAAAATAATAAACATGTGATACAAATAGACATAACCTAGGTTAAGATTATGGGATAACTCAAAGATGTAATGATCAGAATGGCGACACACTTGAAATTTGTTCAAGTAATTGACATCATTGTAGTAGATATCCCAGAAACTTATGGATTTCTATGGAGTCTAGATTGGTATGAGAAGCTAAATGAATACTTTAGTACAGACTGGGCTCACCTCTGGCTACCATTGAAAGGACACACAAATATGATAAGGATTGATAGGGAAAGATATATAAAACATATTGTCACCGATATAGAAACCCTTAACGAACCCTCATCGGTATATTTCTCCGTGCTAGGCAATTATTCATGTGACTCTGATTTCAGGAATTTCTCCCCCCTCTCATATGATGTTCCGCTTACTCAAAACTCTGAAATACGTTTTCAATACAATTTTCCAACGATGGCAAAAGAAACCCTCTTCTATTAGAAACTGGTGTTAAAAATCATGGAACAAATAGGAGGAAAGGAGGAAGGTGGTATAAAAACGAAAGCTGGCAGTTTTCACTCACAAATGTGGACCTTATACTTTGATGGATCTAAATCACAAGAAGGGTTAGGGGCAGGGTGCATCCTCATTGATCCAAAAGGTAAACGAAATTTCTTGTCTTTTGGACTATAATTTGAATGCACAAACAACATCGCCGAGTATGAAGCTCTAGTACAAGGGGTAAAGAAATCCATAGACTTAAACGTTGAAAAATTGAAGGTTTTCAGAGATTCTGAAGTCATTGTTCGACAAGTAAGGAACACTATACATTGCAACTCTCCCCACCTAAGGAATTACCAACAAGAAGTGCACAGGTTAATAGAACATTTTGAAGCTTTCAACATTACAACAATCCCCAGAATAAAGAACACTCTTGTTGATTCTCTAGCCACCACTACCTGAAGACTATCACCTCTAGAAGGATACGAATCCTCCCAATTCACTATGGATCTACTCTACAAAACATCGGTGCCCAAAAATATTTATAATTGGAAGGTCTTTGAAGGAGATGAACAGATCATAAACTTTTTGAAAAGTCAAGATAATTTTAAAGACTTGGCCATTGACGATGAAGTATTTCAGGAGAAATTAGCAAAAAATGATCCTCATACATATCAACCAACCAAAAAACCTAGGTATCACATGATACCAAAAGCGGTAGGTAATTTATAAAAACATTTTAACTTAAGAGGAAGATTCAAAGGGTCAACTAACACAAAGACAAGGATTTCTTGTCCCATTCACAAAACTATAAATCTAGGAACCCTGGAAAACCCCAAGGATATAAATATCGGAAAGACAATATCTAAGAGGAAAGGAAGGCCTATCTCAAAATTTTCAAGAAATTTCAAGATGATTTTGCATGGTCCTATCGAGATCTGAAAACTTATAACATTCGTATCATTCAACATACAATCCCATTAAAGCTCAGAGTGGAACCTTTCCAACAGAATCTTCAGAAGTACCACCCATCCTTGGATCCCCTCATGTATTAGGAGTTAAAGAAGCTACTATATGCCAAGATTATCTTTGAGGTTAGACACTCTACATGGGTAGAAAATTTGGTTCCTATGAGGAAAATTTTTGGGGAGATCTTCCTATGTGTATATTTCAGAAACCTGAACAAAGCTTCAGAAAAGGAAAATTACCCAGTTCCAACAATGGAGCAACTCTTGTAGACCATGTATGGCTCTAAGATTTCCTCCCTGCTCGATGGTTTTTTAGACTACAACCAAGTTCTAGTTTCAGAGGAAGACAGTTTGAAGACTACCTTCTGAACCAAGTGGGGAACCTTTGCTTATAAACACATGCCCTTTGAGTTGATCAATGCAGGAGAAACCTTCTAGAGGGTCATGGATGTAGCATTTAGAGGACTAATCAACAAATGTGTAGTAGTATATTTGGATGCCATAACTATGTATTCAAAGAATAGATAATATCACATCCAACACTTAACCCAGATTTTCGAAAGGTGTCAAGAATACTATATATCCTTAAACCTTAAGAAAACTATTTTTGGTGTCAAGGAAGGTAAATTTCTAGGCCATATTATATCTCAAGAAGGAATTCACATAAACCCAGAATGGATATGGGCTATATCTCACCTTCCATTACCCCACAAAAAAAGGCTATGCAATCTTTCTTTGGGAAAATCAATTTTGTAAGAAACTTCACCCCCGATTTCGCTGAAACTATCAAACCCTTACAAACAATGATCCACAAAGATGTTGAATTTAAGTGGGATGATGAACGAAAAATTTCATTCAACAATATTAAGTCTACAACATCTCAAGCCCTACTATTGCGAAGCCCTAATTTTGGAAAATATTTATTCCTCTACACTTTTGATTCGAACCAATTGTTAGCTATAGTATTTAATCACAAGGATGATGAAAACAATGAGGCCCCAGTCTCCTTTATGAGCACTAATATCCAAGAGAACGAACTGAATTACCTTGCTATAGACAAACAATATTATGCAGTGTACAAGGGAGTGAAACACTTCATATCTTACATCCTTAAGAACCATACCAAAGTCATCATGCCTCACCCAGTAGTCTGATCTCTATTCACTCAACAAAAGATGGGGGAAGGAAGAGGAAACTGTATGGAAGTAGTCCAATAATTTGATCTAGATATAAAAACTACTAAAATGGTCAAGGAACAAGGATTATGCAAACTAGCAACTAAAGCCCAGGACCAAGTAAATTAATACCACGGATGGGAGAATGAACTGGAATTATGGTGTGGTGAAGCTTCATATGTCTCCCCAGGGAAAGAGTCTTGGTATGAGAAACTAACTTATCTCTTGCATCATGGGACTTTCCTAGAAAACCTAAATCCTAGGGAAAGGAGAGCCCTCAGTTTAAAATCAACACAATATCGCCTCATCAATTCGATACTCTTCTGTGTTAATTATAATGGGGTGCTTTTAATATGTCTCAAATGCAAAGATGAAGACAAAGTTCTGAAGGAGCTCCATGATAGTCCAGTAGGTGGACATTTCACAGGAAACACCACCACTCACAAAATACTGAGATCTGGCTATTATTGGCCTACTATGTTCAACTATGCTCACACATATGCTAGAAACTGTAAAACTTGCCAAATAAGTGTAGGGAGGGAAAAGAGAGAAGTTGTCCCGCTCCAAACTGTGGTCGTTACTAGGCCATTCGATCAATAGGGGTTAGATATAATAGGATAAATTACACCAAGTTCCTCAAAACATCATAGATACATATTGACTACCATAAACTATTTCACGAAATGGGAAGAGGCCATCCCTCTGACTCATGTGAACGAAAAGGTGGTGATCCAATTCATAGAGCAAGATTTGATTACCAAGTTTGGGATGCCTTCCATCCTTGTATTTGATAATGCAACTTACTTTTCCTCCACCTTATTAACAAAGTTTTTTCTAGACAAAGGGATCATAATCAGATACTTTGCAAACTATTATCCATATGGGAACGGAGTGGAGAAATCAAAAAACAAAAACCTAGTGAGGATGTTAAAGAAAAAAGTTGCAGAAAACTAGAGGAATTGGCACAGTTCACTCCATAATGCTTTATGGTCCAATAGAGTAACACCCAAGGAAGACATAGGAAATTACCCATACTTTCCAGTATATAGACAAGAATCCATTCTCCCGGACGGGCTATATCTTCCATCTCTTCAGCTTGCTCGGGATTCTAGAGGACAACCCTCATTAGTTATACAACAAAGAATTGATACCCTCCTCATGATGGAAGAAGAAAGGGAGAAAGAAAAATAAAAATTCATAGCTCATCACCAGATAGTTAAAAGGTGTTTTGATAAACATAAGGCGAAAGAGAAGAATTTTGAAGTAGGAGACTTAGTCCTAAAATGGGACAGAGCAAATGAGCAAAAGGGAAAACATTCTAAGTTTTAGAATCTATGGCTCAAACCTTTTCAGGTAGCCGAGAAAATTGGGGTAGGAACGTATCGGTTGCAGAATCTGAGGGGGGAACCTGACGCCCTCCCGGTGAATGGCCAAGCCCTAAAACAATATTTTCATTAAAAAAAAAAATTGTGTGTATTTTCACGATGTTTTGTTGCAGAATGCATTTTTGTTTTTGTTTATTTCTATATTACTTATGATTTTTTGAATATTGTATTTAGAAATATAGTGGTTGACCTCAATTCATGCTATATGATGAACTTTGTTCATGACTCATCGCTCACATTCAACACAAGAATTGCTAGGAGACCTGCGGTTGTTTTAAAGGAGTTTTGTATCTAACATGCGCATATGAACAACCTATGAAAAGTGATGAAGTGTCTTCCTAGTGGTATGGTAAAACCTTAAGGGAAAGATTGTAAGCTGGAAAGGACTACATGTGCCCCAAGACAAAGCTAGAAAAAATTCACCTTGACCATCTCATTTTTGCAAATAACATACATCCTCCTCTCCCACTCACTCAGGGCATTATGCCAAAATAAAACCAACTATATCAAATGAGTGCAAAGTAGGAGAGGGTATGCAGATAACATTTTTGGGGCTATGGACGCTAGTTGGTAGAGGAGAAAGTTCTGTGATGTTAGGGTGACTCTGTCAGGGCTATAGACGCTCACTCGCAGCAGAGCAACAACGCAACAAGTGAATGATGATAACTAAAAGGCCTAGTGCCAATAAATTATTTACTTGACTCTTTTCAAATGGGGCGTGAGTCAGGGTTACATGAAACAAAGGTGGAATAAAGGTTGAAAATCCCATAGGTAGGCCCGAATGCACCAACCAGGGAATTTCCAATGCAAGGTAAAAGAGAATCTGATAAAAAACCAGTTAAGTTCTTAACTAGATTTTGCATCATCTAAGCTGAGGTAGGAACATAGATTTTGCTTTTTCTCGGTAAGTCACCATTGTTTGATCACTCAACACACCCTAAAAAAGCCTCTGAAAATCTTTTACTTTTTTGGGTACTACTTGATCTTCTGCACCGTCTGATTCAATTTCATTTTTCAAAAATGTTTTGTCTTTTCTTATTTTCATGATTCTCATCACCTATTTAGGTTTTCTTGAACTTATTAAACTTCATGACTAAAAAGACAGTAAACATCTGATTAAAGAATTGACATCCAAAAACTTCACCATACATGATCAGGGTCGACATCAGAAGGAATTAAAAGGAGGAAAAATAACCACTTGGAAAACCTCAGTCACCGAGCACCAATCTCCATCAGCATCGACAAAAGGAAGTTTTGGTTTTCACATAAAGATATCGTTGATAGACGATTCTGTAGCGCACCTTTTCTTCTACTAAGGTTTAAGCACTCTTAAAAGAATACTATAACACCACTTTGTACATAACTCATACAGATGTTATTTAACCCACATGAATTTAAACAATAAACACATTCAACACAGAGTATTCATATGAATTACTACCATAATTAGATAGCAATTAGATTTTCATATTAATTCATATACACAGCGGAAAACATGATACATAATCATCACAGTCATGCAAAACATGATTAAAGCATAATCAGATACTTATCTTTATCAATGGTAGATTCCACCAACCAAGTGCAGGCCTTCCAAGAACCTCCCATCCTTAGACCACACTGCTCATCAGCTCAGCAGTGGGTCACCCCCGAGCTAGGACTAAGATCCACCCAAAGACAAGGAATACTAGGCTAGCTGAGGTTACAGGGAAAACAACACACAACCACAGGGAAGGAATTCTCTCCCAGGAACCTCCCACACTCACTGCCCACAGTCCCTCATTCCCCACATGCCTGTTCCACCCCAAGAGAATACACCTTCTCTGTCACCTGGACAATCCTTCGGCTGCTAATCTCCCTTGCCTTGGGTTACAGGAACAGGCCAGACCATAAGTCTCTAGGCTCTGTGGCAGCTACAGGGTTCCTTCCAGGAGTCCTCTCCTTCCTCCACACACTCTCTCACCTGGAGAGAATCGCTCACAGGCCAACAACCTGTTCTACCAACCTCAATCACCTCTCTCACCTGGAGAGAGCATTGTACCACTGGCCAACAAGACCCCATGCAGTCCAGAACTGCGTGGTCACAACAACCCATGGGGAAAATAGACACGAGCTTTCCAACAGGTTCAACAATGGTAGGTCATTTCTTATTTCCCAATCTGCCAACACAGGATAGACTCACGCTCTAGTTGTCGGGGATGCATGACAAACAATCCATGCAGGGGTCAACGCAAGTTCGAACTGTTCAGACAGGGGATGTACTGGCTATCCCGAAACAAACACAGATACACGCCTTTTTGGTTTAGAGGATGCACTAGGGTTTCTCTACAGGAGTCAGACCAGTTCCCCTTCTGGCAGTCCCAAGGTCGAATGGAGGAGGAGGAACCTTTCTCACGGCTCACCCTGGATGTTTATTCACATGTGTTAGGGTTGACACTTGTCACCCATGGAACTGCATGCGTTCCACTAGCACGCATCACCCTTGTACGTCCTCCCTTGCCAAAAATTAGGATAAAACAAAAAATGCACATGTATTTTTGGAATAATATTAAAATATTATTCCCAGGCTTAAGCCCCCTAGGCTTAGCCCCCAGGCTCAACACTTAGCCCCTTTTCCACCTTCCAGCCTCTAATTCCTTGCCCACTCTGTGGATGCTCAGTCCCCCTTCACTCATTCATCATGGTCGGTCTGCACCTGGTGGTGTTTATATTTTATTAAATGTTTTGCATACATACAAGTACAACAACAGGCTCCCGGCCTTCAACACTTAGGCTCCCTGGCCTAACAAACACATAAGTCTCCATCTTATAAGAACTTGTCTCACCAGCCTATAAAACATAATCACAATTCCTTTTAGAACTTGGTTTACAATGGGGCTCGACCTTGGGGACACTACAATCCCCCTCCCCTTATTTTTGCACTGTCCTCAGTGCAAATTTACACAACATCTCCAAGATTTTCAAAAAATTTCAAAAATATGTGGGTACTCTGCCCGCATAACATCTGCATGCTCCCATGTCATGTCCTTAGGACCGTACCAGGTCCACTGGACCTTTATAAGCTCTATAGCTCGATTCCAGAGCTGTTTGCTTTTCCTGTCCAATATGCGCACAGGATGCACTTGTAGGACACCTTCTGGTTCCACCTGAATCACATTCCAATCGATAACATGATTAGCATCAGGTACATATTTATTAAGCAGTGAAACATGAAACACATTATGTACAATCATAGATGCAGGTAATGCAAGTATGTATGCAACCGGCCCAATCCCTTCCAGGATCTCAAATGGCCCACAAAATCTTGTTGCCAACTTGGCGCAACTTCCCAACTTTAGGGAACTCCTGTTAGTTTTCACTTTCAGGAAAACATGGTCACCCAATTTGAATTCTCTATGGGTTCTGTTACTATCAGCATAACTTTTCCGCCTGTCCTGGGCAGCTTTTAGATTATGTTTAATTTTTATCATTTGATCTTCCATCTCTTTGAGCAACTGAGGCCCAACTACTACTCTGTCAACTGGATTATCCCAGCTCACTGGAGTGTTGCACTTTCTTCCATAAAGTGCTTTGAATGGGCTCATCTTCAATGATGCATGATACCCATTATTGTAGGCAAATTCTACCAAATGCAGGTAGTCTTCCCACCTTGATGGTTTATCCATCACATACATTCTCAGCATGTCTTCTATTACTCTGTTCACTCTCTCTGTCTGTCCATCAGACTCAGGATGATACGTTGTACTAAAGTTTAGATTCGTTTTGAATCCTTTGAATAGTCCTTTCCAGAAATTCGAAGTGAATTCCGGGTCCCTATCAGACACAATTGTCTTAAAAATTCCATGCAAGTGTGCAACTTATTTTAAGAAGATATCAGCAACATCTGTTGCTCTGTGGGTGGTTTTCAGTGGAATAAAATGAGTATATTTAGTAAGCTTGTCCACCACCACCATGATTGAATCATGATGCTTGCTTGTTCTGGGCAATCCTGTGATAAAATCCATTGTTACCACGTCCCATTTCCATTCAGGAATAGGTAAAGGCTACAGCAAACCTACTGGGTGCCTGTGCTCAGCCTTAACCTTTTGGCACTCCATACATCTGGTGATGTATTCAACGATTTCTTTCTTCAATCCCGGCCAAAAATAATGGCCTTTGACTGCTGCCACGGTCTTCTGATATCCAGGATATCCAGCATAAGCCATGTTATGCATCTCCTTTAGAATTGTCATCTTCAACTCTTGGACATTGGGTACATACACTATGATTTTATACAGAAGTAAACCATTAGTTCCCAAGGTGTAACTTTCCTTGGTCTGGGGTCTCTCACGTTGTTGTAGCTTTGCTACAAGATTTTTGTATTGCAAATCAACATTTGCAGCTTCCAAAATTTTGTCTTTCATCTCAGTCTGGTACATGCTAATGGCTATAGCATGTAATTCATTCACTTTTCTGCTGAGTGCATCAACCAACTTATTTACTTTCCATTTGATATGCTTGATATCAAAGTCATATTCGCACAGAAACTCCAGCCATCTGATTTTCCTGGCATTTAAGGTCGGCTGATCAAATAAATACTTCAGACCATTATGGTCTGTTCTCAACTCGAATCTCTTTCCCATGAGGTAATGTCTCCATTTCCTTAAGGCATGGACGATTGTTTCCATATCTAAATCGTGAGTGGCATAATTCTTCTCATGTTCCTTCAACTTTTAGGATTCATAACAAACTACAAATTCCTCTTGGCTGAGAACTCCTCCCAGCCCCTCCTTACATGGATCTGTGCACACTACGTAATCCTTGTCTGGATCTACAATCTTCAGGATCAGAGTACTAGTTAGCAGCTGCTTCAATTGCTGGAAGATGCTCTCACATTCTTTAGTCCACTGGAACTTATTCTCCTTCCTTTGCAAGGAAGTGATAGAATGAGCTATCTTTGAGAATCCGACTATAAACGTCCTATAGTAGCCTTCCAGACCCATAAAATATCTAACTTCTGCCACATTCCTTGGCACTGGCCATTCTTGAATGGCCTATACCTTCTTAGGATCCACAACGATCCCTTCTTCAGATATAATGTGCCCCAAATAATGGATATGCCTTTGGTAAAAAGAGCACTTGCTTAGTTTTGCGTACAAATGGTGTTCTCTCAACACCTGCAACACCATTCTCAGGTGTTTCTCATGTTCTTCCTCTGTCCTGGAATACACCAAGACATCGTCCAGGAAGACTATGACAAACTTGTCCAAATAATTTATGAACACTCCATTCATTAAGCACATGAAAACAGCAGGCACGTTGGACAGTCCAAACGACACCATCGTGAACTCATAATGACCATACCTTGTTCTAAAGGCGGTCTTACTGATATCCTCATCATTTATTCTCACTTGGTGATATCCTGATCGGAGATCTATTTTCGAAAATATTTTCACATCCTTCAACTGATCAAAAAGATCATCAATCCTTGGCAGAGGATACTTGTTCTTGACAGTGACCTTATTCAACTGCCGAAAATCAATGCACAACCTCAACGTCCCATCTTTCTTCTTCACGAATAGGACCAGGGCTTCCCACGGTGACACACTGGGGCAAGTGTAACCTTTCTTTAGTATCTCTTCAAGCTACAATT
Source organism: Picea engelmannii (assembly GCA_009831015.1). NCBI lineage: Eukaryota > Viridiplantae > Streptophyta > Pinopsida > Pinales > Pinaceae > Picea > Picea engelmannii. Next base: position 100,751 of record ML812338.1, read on the forward strand.
GCAACTCCTTCAGCTCTGGTGTACTCATTCTATAAGGAGATTTCGAAACTGGAGTTGTTCTAGGCATCAAATTTATAGGAAAATTGATGTCCCTCCTCGGAGGTAGTCCAGGTACCTCCTGAAATACATCCTTGAACTCCTTGACTACTTCATGATCTTCCAGATTCAATACTACATCTCAAGATGCTTCTTCCACCCGAGCTGCATATAATTGACAGCCTTTCCGGTAACATTTCTTCAGCTCCATGGCTGAGATTTCCCTCACAGCCACGACTCTGGGAATTCCTTGGACTGTTACCTGATTTCCCTCTTCATCCAGACATGTAAATCTCTTGTTACGTCAATCCAGAAGGGCATGGTGTTGGTCCAACCAGTCCATCCCAATTAAGCAATCGTATGAGCCTAAAGGAAAAATGTTCAATTCAGCCTTAGTGCTCATTCCTTTCATCTCCACTGAACAAGACTTAACCAATTCAATGACATTTCTCTTGGTCCCTGTGGCCAACTGCACTAACCAATTATTCTCATTAGATGCAAACTTTCCACCACTCTAGGATCTACATAACTATGGATAGCCCCTGAATCAATTAAAATAACATGTGGTCGGTTTTTGATCGTACCTTCCACCTCAATCATGTGCGATTGAAATTATGCTTGCTTATTGTCTAGGGCTGCATAGATCCTCGACATTCTACTACCCATATCCTCCACTGTTTCAGCTTGCTGAATAGTATGGACAGTTCTTGCTTTGTCTTTTCTGTGGGGGCAGTCTTTGTACCTATGATTCCCTTTACAACCCAAACACTCCATAGGTGGCGGTCTTGGCACCTGCTCACTCCCTTCAATTTTCCTGGGGTCTCTAAAGGATGACTATTCCCCAGGGCCATTCTTGAAAAAGGGAGGCCTGTTTCCCTTCTTCCTCTGTTCTTTCTTAAACCTCTTCTGGTCATCCCAAGCCTTCCGAAAGGTAGGCTTTTCTCTTTGTTGTTCACATAAGAATTTCTCCCTTCTTATTGTTTCTTCCATAGTCTTAGGCTCATCATATTGAATCTTGTCACCAATGGAAGGTGGTAGTCCACTCAGATACCTCTGAATCTTGACAGCCTCGTCTTTGATGAATGGAACATACTTTAGTAGTTCTAGAAAACTTCGTTCATACTCATCAATAGTCATGCTGCCTAGCTTGAGTTCGAAGAACTCCTTCATCTTTTTGTCATAGTATCTTTTAGTCAGGTATTTCTTCTCGAAATACCTCTTAAATTACTTCCAAGTGACATCTTTCTCTCTGATGTACTGCACCTGCACAAACTGATCCCACCACATGGATGCTTTTCCTTTCAGTTGGTACATTGCAATTCTTCCTTCTGCATGGGCGGAATAATTCTGTAGTTGGAAGTATTTCTTCATGCCAAGCAACCATGTCTCAGAATCTTCCTCCCTCTTATGTTCTCCATCGAATGTTGGAGGCTTAATTTTTTTCATCTCCCCTTTCAATTCCTCCTTTCTAGATTTTTGATGTTTTCTATTAGGGTACGGGCTTGAGCTACTGTGTGTCTCCCTGTCAGAATGTCTCTGGGAGAGACTAAGATGTGTTGACGGGCGAAATTGACCGTCCGTCAACTGGGAGAGTGGAACCGGTCCGGGGTTGTCTAAATAACCCAAGCCGTTTGGAATGGACCACCCCGACGAGTTTAACGGCTCCGTTGGCCGCTCTAAAGTCTTCTATGAAAACCAAAGAGAGAATTGATTTGAGCTAAGTAATCTAACTAAAGTAAATAAAAAAAACTAAACTAAATACACTAATCTAACTATAAACTACTAACTATTATATATACAAGATACTAATTATCAACTATCTAATTACTAATTTAATTATAGTTTATTCACAAATGTACATTGCATACAATCTATAGATTTGAATAAAACCTGTGAAACTGATGTGCTTGCTGTCCCAAAACAACGAAGGATAACTCTTTTTGATTTTATGATTTATGAATAAGAAAGTAAACTAACTGAAAT
>ML812338.1:119160-150437 GCA_009831015.1 Picea engelmannii
GGAGGTAAACAACACAGTACTTCTCATGAGTGGGAAGGAACTTCTTACAGAAGTTAAGAAGAAGGAGGATCCACAATTCTTTGTGGTCAGAAAACCGAAAATTGTTCTGACTAGCACAAGAGTGGACGATTTACCAGGAGAAGTTCAGGAACTGCTGGAAGAGTTCGCTGATATTGTAGTGGACGAACTACCTCGTTCATTACCACCGATGAGGAGCGTGAGTCACCATATAGACCTCATACCAGGAGCTAGTTTTCCAAACAAAGCCGCGTACAGATTGACGTTGCAAGAGAATGAAGAGGTTAAAAGACAGGTCCAGGAGTTGTTGGACAAAGGCTTGGTCAGGGAAAGCTTGAGTCCCTGTGCTGTTCCAACAATACTCAGTCTGAAGAAAGATGGAGGCTGGAGGATGTGCACTGATTCAAGGGCGATAAACAAGACAAATATCAGGTATAGATTCCCATTTCCAAGAATGGATGATCTGATGTATTGCTTAAGTGGAGCAATTTTTTTTTCAAAGATAGATTTGAAGAGTGGATATCATCATATTCGTATGAGAAAAGGTGACGAATGGAAAACAACATTCAAGACAAACGAAGGTTTGTACGAATGGCTTTTCATTCCATTTGGCTTGATGAATGCACAAAGTACCTTTATGAGGTTGATGAATGAATTCCTGAAGGAGTTCATCAGGAAATTTGTCATCGTGTATATGGATGACATATTGGTTTTCAGCAAGACAAAGGCTGAACATCTGAAGCATTTGGCTATTGTGATGAAGAGATTACAGCAGGAGAAGTTGCTGATAAACATGAAGAAGTCCTCATTCATGAAGACAGGACTCATTTATTTGGGGTTTGTTATATCTGCAAATGAGTTGAGGATGGATCCAAATAAGGTGGAGGTAATAAAAAATTGGCCATCACCGAGAAATATTTTCGAGGTGAGGATTTTTCATGGTTTGGCTAGTTTCTACCGCAAATTCATCAGGAATTTCAGTGGAATTAGTGCAGCAATGATGGACACAGTGAAGAAAAGACATAAATCTTTTCATTGGACGGAAGAGGCTGAGAAGAGTTTCAATTTGTTGAAACGAAAGATTACAGAGCAACCAATTCTGGTGTTGCCAGATTTTCAGAAAACATTCCAGGTAAAATGTGATGCAAGCAAGTTTGCAATAGGAGCAGTCTTGAGCCAGGAGGACAGACTGATTGCATATTTCAGCGAGAAGTTGAATGAGGAAAAGGAGAAATACTCCACATATGATAAAGAATTCTATGCCATCATACAGACATTGAAAAAATGGAGGCACTATTTGATTCCAAAATAATTTATTCTATATAGTGATAACCATGAAATACAATTTGTGACTCAATAGGAAAAGTTGAATCAGAGGCATGTTAAATGGGTTGAATACGTGCAAAATTTCACTTTTGTGATAAAACATATTTCTGGTACTGCTAACAAAGTTGTTGATGCTTTGAGAAGGAAGTGTTATCTGATGCAGGAATTCAAAGTCAGGACGTTAGGCTTTGATGATCTTAAGAACGTGTATGCAGATGATTCAAACTTCAAGGAAGCTTATGAAGCAGCTGAGAATCCAGTTCTCAGAGACAAAAGTCAGTGGATAGAGTACGTGATCCAGGACGGATTGCTGATCAAAGGCAATCAACTGTGTATTACGAATTGCTCCATGAGGGAGAACTTGTTGAAGGAAAAGAACAGTGGAGGATTGGCATGACATTTTGGTCATGACAAGATATTTGCAAAGCTGAGCGAGTCATACTTTTGGCCAGGGATGCAGTCAGAAGTCAAGAGGTTTGTAGATAGGTGCAGGATTTGCTAGCATTCTAAAGGCAGGAAGAAGAATGCGGGTTTTTATCAGCCATTACCCATACCTGAGAAGCCGTGGAATGAGATTAGCATGGATTTCATGTTGGGATTGCCGAGGACACAAAGAGGTGTTGATTCAATCTTTGTGGTAGTTGACAGGTTTTCTACGATGGCACATTTCATTCCATGCTAGAAGACCAGCGATGCGACTCACATCACAAATTTGTTATTCAAGGAGATTGTTCGACTCCATGGATTTCCGAAAAGCATAGTTTCGGACAGAGACACAAAATTCATAGGGAATTTCTGGAGGACATTATGGAAGAAGCTAGGGACTAACTTGATGTTTAGTTCTGCTTATCATCCGCAGACGGATGGACAAACATAAGTGGTCAAAAGAAGTTTGGGAGATTTGTTGAGGAGCTTGGTGACAAAGCACCATAGTAGCTGGGATAGCATATCACCGCAAGCAGAGTTTTCTTACAATGACTCAGTAAATCAGAGCACAGGGAGAATTCCATTTCAGATTGTATATGGAATGTATCCAAGAGGAGTTTCTGAATTAAGGGATTCAGAGCAACTTGATACTAGCAGTTCTACTGCAGGCAAATTCGCTGAAGCGATGAAGGAACTTCATAGCCAGGTGAAGGAGTGACTGTTGAAATCAAGTTAGGAATATAAGCGCAGAGCAGATCAGCATTGGAGACAACTTCAATTTGAAGTTGGTGATCTAGTTCTGGCCCATTTGAGGAAGGAAAGGTTCCCGAGAGGAACATATAACAAGCTGAAGATGAAGAAAATTGGGCCATGCAAGGTCTTAAAGAAGATGGGACAAAATTCTTATGAAATTGAGTTACCAGATGGCATTGGAATATCTCCGATATTTAATATTTTGGATTTATATCCATACAGAGCTAATGAAGTAGGAGCAGAAAGTGATGAAAAACTAGAGATCCAGTGGCAAAAGCATATGCCAGTTGCAGAGAAGCCACAGATGGAGCAGATACTGAATAAACGAGTGGGTAAGAAAACCAGGAGGAAAGAATATTTTGAATATCTGGTTAAGTGGAAGGGTCATCCAGTTGAAGATGCGAGCTGGGAGACTGAAGCAGAGATTCAGAAGCATGGACATACCATTCAGGAGCTCATGGATAGGATCCCATGCAAATTTTCAAGCAAGGGAGTATGATGCAGGAGCATCCCTCACGACAAGCAAAACCAACGTGGAAGCAGAAGACAGCTGGAAGACGTCCAGCGCAAGTTTTTGAATTTTTAAATTTTCCCTTGAAGTTGATGCGCAAACATAAATGATATCATTTAATGAAGGCACCTTGGTAAAATGTAATCATACCTCAAGCCATACGCTCTCGTCTGAGATACCTTGGAAAGAATGTAATCAGACCTCGAGCCATATGCTCTCCTCTGAGATAGACAGAGGCATTTATAGTAGTAGTTGCAGGTAGATAGAATTGAATTCTTAGATTAGACAATTCTAGAAGAAAGAGGGAAAACCAAGATATAGAAACCCCCATTTGTATCATTGTAATAAGAGAAGCAATAGGAGAAGAAGTTAGAGAGCATAGGAGAATAGCAGGGAGCGTAGAAGAACACCCATGTACAGATCTTGAATTAATAGAAGAAGTTGATTCAGGTTCATGGTTGTTGTGTTATTCTCTGTGTATGTGTGTTAATGCTCTGCTTATGAATATTTCTGCCTGTTATGCATTGTTGTTATGTTGTGCATATGATCTCATGTGTCGAGATTGAGGTCTGAGAGAAAGTGAATGAGTTACAATCATTTCTTTGCTTGAGCCAGGATTCCTGCAAGGAGTGCTGTTGGAGTCGTCTGCAAGGGAGTGCGTTGACAGAAGGCTCAGAGAGAGATAGCTTTTGTTCTCATTCATAGTGAAGGTGCAGTTAGGCACAGAGCTGTGCAAGGAGTGCGCAGGCTAAGGGAGGAAGTCTCAGTCGTGAAACTGAGCGAAGTATTGAAGGACTACTGCTGCAGGTGTGCGCAGAGTCAAGAGAACTTCAACACTTAGGCATGCTCGAAGATTTGCCGCAAGGAGTTGAGGTTGAACAACTTAGTAAATATCAGGAAGGTTAAGCCTCTGAGTCGCTGAAGATCAGTGTGGATAAGTGTGACTGGAATTCAAAAAGAAGCGTTGCAGGTTGACGAAGTGGCGAAGGAATATCGTGGAGAGATACTCATTTTCATTTCGTAGATCATATAAGGAGGAAGAGATGGTCGAAACTCTCTGAGGAGATTTCATGAAGTTCCAAGGATCGTCAGATATTGCATACGTGCAAGGAGGTTACGGTAAGGAGATTCCGAAGATTTTAAAGCTTAGGAGAGGCTGTAAGCCGTTCATCTGAAGAGGACAGGTGTCAGAGATTGGTGATCTCACGAACTCGGAGCTCACAGGTTGAAAACCCAAGTATTGGGTGCTCCAAGTCGCGAGTGGTGAAGTGGCGAGAGGATCAGAGCCGTCCATCTGGGAAGGACAGGTGGCAGAGATCGGTGATCTCGCGAACTCGAGAGTTCACCGAGTGAAAGCCCAAGTATTGGGTGTTCAAAGTCACGAGGCGTGAGGACGCGAAGCAGCGAGAGATTTGTAGTCGTCCATCTGAGGGGAGAGGTGGAAAGAGATCAAGAGATCTCACGAACTCGGGAGTTTACAGGGTAAAGGCCCAAGTATTGAGTGTGCAAAGTCGTGAGGCATGAGGACGCAAGGCGATGAAGGAGCGAGAGGATCATAGCCGTCCATCTGGGGAGGACAGGTGGCGAGAGATCGACGGATATCGCGAACTCGGGAGATCGCAGGTTGAGAGTCCAACATTTGAGTACTCCAAGTCGCGAAGCCATGAGGTAGCAAGATAAGGAGAGCTATTGGATCTGGAAAACAGGAAGACCATTGGATCTGAACGAGGGATCGTGTCTCGGGACCTCGCAAGAAAAGGTATGAGAATTTGGTCACGGGGGTCGCGAGGTTGCGAGATAGCGATATCGTGACAGCTGGAGAGCAGTGTGGGCCATAGCGGAGTGCAAGTGGAATACAGGTGGCACAAAGGATTCATGAGCCATGAAGTGCCGAGAAGCCGAGACTCTTGTGAGTGTCGGGTCGCGAAGCGCTGAGGATCCGAGATTCTTGTGGACACGTGGCAGAGCATAAGGTGGGACCGCGTATCTCGGGTACTCGCGGACTAGGAGGTTGAAAACTCAACGGTTCAACCAGCGAGGTCACGAGGTTGCGAGATCGCGAAGTTGCGAAATGCGCTAACAGCTAAACCTAGCCCACGGTTGCATGTGGAAGGAGCTGTACCCGTATCGCCATATCGGGTATCTCAAGATTTGAAATAAATGTTTGGAGGTTTTAAGTCACGAACTCGCAAGACAACGAGACTTAGCGGATCTCCCGGTGGTAAAGGGGAGACCTCGGGGAAATATTGTTGTGGTTTCAGATCTCCTGATAGGGAGATAGAAGAACCTTTGAGTTCTTCAAGGCGAGAAGAAGAAGGTCCTGTGAGAGCGGACGTGCCCGCGTGAGTGGCGCGACTGCGTCACTTGCACTTTTGATAGTTTTTTTTAGTTAATAATATGTTATAAATAGGAGGATCAACTCGTTAGCAAAGGTCGATGGTTTTTGCAAAAACACTCATTTTTGGATTGTAAGAACTATTTCAGAGCTACCTTAATTGAGAAGTCTTGTTTAGGACCCGAGACAAAGTTTTTTTGTTTTTCATCAAAAGCATGTATGATTGGATCTGTAGAAGAATTATTTTTTAGTTTATCTCATGAATGGATGCTGAAATGAGTAAGAGACTATGAATTTCTTGATAATTTATCTAATTCAATATTTTTATAAGTTCTTGTCTGTAATGATGAAGAGTAAATTCTTGTGTTAATATGTGATTGATGATTGGAGTTAAGGAAACTTATCTTCTTGTCATCGTTTATTGCATGTACGTTTCTTCTAATAATCGTATCTTAGTCAATAATTGGAACACCAACAGGTTAATGTATTAGTACTAGGCTTGTTGTAGGTGTAAGATTCATTGTTTGCATGCTTGAGTAGGAGGGTTATCCCAATCTCATCCTTATTCAGTAGTTAAGTCCTTCCCCCTTTGTTACCGAGCTAGTTTATGCTAGAATTTATCTTGTATCGGTCCCACCTATAAAAGAAAATACAAAAAGATCATGTTCGAACTAAAGGAGGAGCTTTCATAAGAAGAAATCTTGTCAACCACTACATAAATCCCATTGATTAATTATCTATATTGCAAGATCTAGAGAACCATTCCACCATTAAACATTGCAGAGTCTAATTGGGCCTTGGTGGCAGGTTTGGTTCCTACTCTTTAGTTAAATGGATTTCGAACCCATCAACAACACCTTGGTAAGTGTCGTATGCACTATCACAAGTTTCATATTCATCTTACCAAGTGTGGAATTCACTTTTTTCAGTGTCACATCCCCTTAACACCATGAAATAAGTTTTCCATGACCCCTAAGTCATATTGGATTAAGAAACCAATCATTTCAAGGTCAAAACATAACTTTTTCTTGGAAAAATAGACCCTTTTTTTGCATTTATGAAGGGTGGTGCCCCCTTATCCATGTTGGGGGAGGGCCACTTCATGGAATAATTCCCCCCTTTCCATGCTATAGGAGATCTACTGTGTAGGATGACACCCTGTCTCTCACTCTAGGGGAGTGCCAGTCTTGTTAGAGGGAAAAGGGGGATCCTCCACCTTATTCTATGAGCCAAATCTCTTGGGATGAAGTTGGTTATGTTTGAACCCCATGCTATGGCTTCACATTAGGATCTAATATAGAACATAAAGAGTCATATCCTTCATTTTCTTATGGTGTTTTTGCCTCTCAAGCCTATATATTGAAGGCATTTCCAAGGGAAGGGGGAAGTAATTAGTCATAGTAACATCATTTTGATATTGGTATATTCGTGCAAGGGGATGGACGAGGAAAGCTCGGAAAGGTTGATGCTACATCAATCATGGTCTATAAGTATCTCTTTTTTTCTTTCCAATTAATACATACTTGACCTATTTCCTTCAAGTTTATGCCTTATTACATTTGCTTGTCTATTATTGCTTTACTATTCGTAGATAGATTCATCTTATATAATCTTATAGAGTAGGAGATAGTTTTTTCCTTTAATATCCATTTAAGATCCCAATTTTCACGAGGGAGTTTGAATATCAATCTCGATATTGGAAGCAATGAGGAAAAATGTTGAAACATGTTCATCATATCCTTTATCTCCTTCTCATTCTGATGGGTTAAGATAAGTTTAGAGGGATGTTAGTGTCCACTTGCACTTTTTATGTCTTGTTATTGGGGTCTAGTAATCCAAGGGAAGTTTCATAAATCCACAGGTGAAACATTCTATAACAGTCATGATCAAATAAAGTAGGAAAACATAATATTGTTGTAATAATAAATGAGTATAAAGGAACTATGTGGTGAGAGGTTGGATGAGTTACAACACACCATGGTGAGAGTGCCTAATATGAAATATGGTAATCTAAAAATCAATACAAGAGTGCATTGTGGGTAAATGTGTTCATGGACATTGACACATTCGTTAAATTTATATGATGAATCAATTGAATTTGAAAATATTGGCTTGTTGAAGTAATGCATGTGTAAGGAATAGTTTTTCCTTTATATTTTAAATCATTGAATATGATGCAATTGTTAGTATGCAAAATTTTTAAAATTCTTTAGAATCCAATGCAAGTGTGAAAGGAAAATATAATGTGCATGAGAACTAACAATTTGTTTGGATGTGTGAAGACAAAATTGTAGGAAGAAGAGTCTTGGCTATGACAACAAAATAAGTCCATAAGGGGGACCAATGCCTATTGGTTATGAAAGAGACAAACTGTTATGAGAAGGATATATCATACTTATGAATTTGGTTCCTATGTGGAACATATCTGAAAATAAAAAAAGTGAAATTTGAAATTTGTGGGTGACAGATTTGAAAGAAATATGATTGAAATTGATGATAACATCTCACAAATTTCTGTATGAATGTGATACAGGTGGGATGAAAAAATGTGTCCAGAGAGGACATGATGGCTCAAACATGGAAAGCATGGAAAAGGGCTACTGTAGTGACATGAGAACCCTATGATAAGCCATTATTCCCATAGAATGATGTGTCACGGTGGAACGGGTTGAAGGGATGTTTTCAGTAGAGAAATGCAGAGGGACATATCGATAGAGAAAGCGTGAGGAACGCCTCATTTGTAATATTAAGATAAATATTTGAAACTCTTCTTGTGTGAGAAATACTTGATAGGCAAGATGGATCTTTCGAGGGACTGTTTAACAGAGAAGGGGATGGATGAGCTTGAGCCTGGAGGGTGAGTGAATGAAAGGAACGAGAGACTTCAATATATCATGTAAAATAGCTTGGTGGAGTCTTTAAAATTTTGTCATTTGTTGAATGGGATCATGCACATAATGGGTATGTCAAGGAAACAATCAGCCAAGTTAGTAAGACAACCAATTGGATGTGAATCTATGAAATTGTACAAATAAGAATTGTGTAGATATAAATATTTCATCTCGAGTTTTGAACAATAATAACATGTTTTTGTATGAAATTGTGATTAATATGCTTGTTGTTTGAAACTATTGTAGGCATGTGACAAAGGCCAATAGTCTGGGAAAGCACCAGACCAGGAAAAGGAAAAAATTGCTAAAGTAGCTAAAATATGGAAACATGGATGGTATTTTTTATATGAAAAGAACATCGAGGACGATGTTCCTTTAAGGGGAAGGGGATTGAAACACCCTTTCTTCCCCATATTGTAAATACAATTATATTTCACTAAGAGACTATGGGAAGATCAATTGTGTGTGGATCTGTGATGCAGAGTCGCTACCCTCACGGTCCGACCTGCTCTTCTCACTAGGACCTCTTTCACATAGTCCCGAAGAGTTATATCCCTCTTCTATCCCGTATCGGGACCTTTAGTCACCCACAGGATACATTGACGATCCCCCGGTAGTCGTCTCGGGAAATCGGGCTTCGTGATATCGCGACCCCTGTGTGCATGGTCTCGTGCAATTCAAAACTCCGAACCCCGAATGCTGATGGTCAAACGGTCAACGCTCCCGCACGTCGGGGATTTCCCTATCGGGATATCGCTACTTGCGATACCAACAATCGGACTTCCCAAACTCTGAGCTCCGAGGTGCCGATATTCCGATACAATGCCATCTGGACTCCACTAAATCTCGTGGTCCCACACTGCCACATCGACGTTGGGATTTTGCGGATCGCGAATCCACGAGGCAAGTATTTCTTGGTGTTGAAATCCCTGAACGCCGAACCCCGATCTTCCGGGATCTCGTGCCACGTGTCCCTATGATGATTGACGGCTCCGAATAACTCGAGAAATCGTGACTCACGATTTCAATGAGTCTGCACCTCTCCTTGTCAAATGCCGAATGCCGAACCCCGATGGCTTCAATCCTTCCTACACCTACAGGTTAACTTCCCACAGCTTCCTCACGATCCAATGATCAGTGGGATTTCGTAATCCTCTTTGCGAATCCTGGCCGTCGATTCTCCTCTTTTAGGATTTCTTCTGCTCCACAGCTTCCCCCTGTACGAACTTCTTCCTGGGTCTGTTACACACTCCCACGATGGAACTATCCCCCCTGAATTTCCTCACTCAGATTTCTTCAAAGGAAGGTCTTTAGTCTCCACCCTCCTTGCAGTTTCGACCCTGTACATAGAAGCACTCACCTTCGTGGGTTTTCTGCTTGGATCCTCAAAGGATTTGTTTGACCTCTGCACTCTCCTTCCAAAGTCCTTGCGCGCAAAGCGCTATCTATCCTGAGATTCTCCTGTAGCTTCAACCTCTACAGAAGCTCGGTTCTTCTTCTTTTTCTCCCGCAGATGGAGAATACAATGCCTCATGGCAGTCTTCCAAATCAAGCAATCTATTGCTGAATACTTTGGGTATTCAGTAACCCAATGAAATCTCCCTCAGTTGATGCTTCCTTCAGGTGATAGAACTTGATGATTTCCTTCCTCCTGGACTATATGTACATTCCCTCAATGCCCTCCTGGCAGAGTATCTCTGTCACAGAACACCCACAACAGTTATGATTTCTCCTTGTGCTTACACACTTCACTCGACGTCCTCCAGACGGAGCTCCCCAAAATCCTCAGACAAATTCTGGTCTTTCTAAAATCACAACAGAGTTCTTTCCTTACACACACTCGATACCCTCTTGATCGAGCTCCTACAAAACTCCTCAGAGGTTCTGTCCAAAACAATGTCTCAGCTACACTGCCTTGACTATTGAGGTGTTCAGTAACCCCAAAAGTCCTCCTTCTATCTGAGGTGATGACTTCAGGTTTGTTCCCTCAACACGTCTCTGTCTAACGCCTCAAAGTTCAGAAGTGCCACCTCTGTGCACTGGTATTCAGAGTCTCACACTCTGTCATGCCCTCATGGCATGAAACCTCAAATACCTCTCAAACCTGAAATCAAACACACTCCCTGCAATGGCATAATCACAATACACAAATGCAGCATATAATGAACACACACACAGACATACAAATAATGACAGAAAATGCAGGAAAAACTGCTCTGTATTAATAATGGAAAATGCCTGTATAGTTTACAAGGTGTTCCTCGAGCTCTCTCTTGGCTCTCTCTCTTCTACTCTACATGCATCCTCTCTGACTCAACCATTCTCTCCTCTCTCTGAAAATGAGATCTGAATATCTCTTTTACATGAGGCGGCTCAATCGAGCGCTTCCCTCTAGGATTTGCCTACTCTATTAATTACCATTAATGACTGTCTAGTCTGCTATCCAAAACTAGATCTCAGCCGATCTATAATAAATGCCTATCTTATCTACATCCTGCACAAAGGCATGGCTCCTCTGGCTCACCAGCCTAAGACATTAAATTACATTCATTACAAATTTAAACGAGGTTGCGTCTCTATTTGAATGCGTGCGCGCCCACGTGGCTTGCTGGCTGGCTGGTTGCATGGAGAGATGCTCCTGCATCATACTCCACAGCTGCAAAAATCATGAGCTCCTGCTCATGAGCTTGCCTCGTAGTTTTTGGAATCCACCTAGGTCCCAAACAAGTCTTTGGAGCTTTTCATCTGCTCCATCCTGCTGCTGTTGCTGCTTCCGCTGCGCTGCTGCTGTTTTCCTTATGCCCAGCTGCTCCTCGCTAGTAGTCTACGCTGAACTCAACATCAGCCTTCTGATGTCCTCTACCTCTCGGTACAGCTGCTCCAGTGGTTGGCTCTGCTTTTGCAGTCTCCTCAGCTGCAAAAGATTTTGGCAATTGGACAGATCATCATGATCTCCCATGCCATCTTTTTCATCTCCATCCTTATCTACACCTTCACCTATGGCCTCAAGCTGCCACTCTGCTGCAGACTTCAGCTCTGCAGTCCCTCTTTGACTGACTTGCTGCTCAGTCATCCTCTTCTCTTCTGACAACTTTCTTGCTGGCTATGGATTGTTCAGCCAATCCTCCAACATCGTCAGCTCCATCTCCCATGGAGTAATAAATCTTCATGCCTGCTCCTCGGCTTCCTCTGCTACTAGCTTCAGTGCTACAACTTCTTTCTTTTCTTCTGCAACTTCCCATGTTGCAGTCCTTTCAGCTTCAGTGCTGAAAATGCTGAGCCATTCCTCAGAATGCTCATATTCCTCTTTTGCTCCCGCTTGATATTTTGCTGTCAGTCCCATTGCTACATCACTCCTTTGTTCAGCTACCCAGCTGAAATTGTTGAGTTGTTCCTTAGAACAATCATTTTCTTCACCTACTTGGGTAGCTTTCAAAGTCTACTCCAATTCTTCCTCTTCGACAGTCATCTCCAGCTATGACTGTTCTTCTGTTTTTGCTGCACCTGCAATACAACTTCCTGCCTCCTCCCGGGCACCTGGTAGGAATAACTCGATTCCCCCAATCATCAAAATATCATTATGATGTTCTTTCACCTCTGTCAGCTGTACACGCTGATCGAATTTCGAGCTCATCTGCTCCATCAGCTCCCCTGGCTGTATCCAACTCGCTTAGAAGTTCATGAGATCAACCGATCCCATCTTCATCAACACCCCTTGCTGAATTGAATTCTCCATGAGACCTCCAGGCGGTCCCAATTTCTCATTTCTGCCCACCTGGCAGTTTGACCCACTTTCGCTGCCCTCCTGACAGTCTTCGAGATCCCACAGCGAGCTCTGATCATTTCCCAGCTGGCAATGCAAAATTTCTTCGCCATCCTCATGAAAACCTTTGAGACCCTCAGCTGATCTCAATTTGTTGCCCTTTTGGCAGTCTGGAATTTCTTCTTTTCTGCCCAACCGACAGTCCTTGAGATCCTCAGTTGATCCAAATTTATCCCAGTCATCATCATCATCATCGAGACTCTTCCCAGTCTCTGGCCAACAGTAACATATCATCTCGTCTTCTGTGGCCTTGAGGTCCTGAGCATACCTCAACCATCTTTTCAACAGCCTCTGCTATCTTTTGACCATCAGTTCCCTGACTGGCCATTTAACCTTTGGCGCCTTCATGGGCCACTCATGCACCCATCTCTCCTTTTTATCCTGCCGCATATTTATTTCGAGTTCCTCCATCTCTCACTTTATGTCAGCGAGATCTTTATCCATCTCTGCTTCGTTCATTAGCTTTGGACTCCTCCTTTCAGCATGCTTATGGACTTTAGTAGCCATGCTGCTGTGTCTATCTACCTCCCGGACAGATCTGCTGCTGCCACTCCTGCAATCCTGAGTTCTCATCTTCATCCTAAAGTCTCCTTATGACTGTCTACGGACTGCTACTTACCTGCAAGCAAGTCCCCACAGAGTTCTCAGCAACCCTGTCTTCCTTCACCTGCAATACACAGATGAAAAACCGCTCTGATACCACTTGATGCAGATCGGGTGTATCAAAGTTCTCTTCCTTTCTCCTTCTCTTCTCTTGCCTGCAATATACAGACAAGATTTTATAGCTCTGATACCACTTGATGCAGAGTCACTACTCTCATGGTCCGATCTGCTCTTCTCACCAGGACCTATTTCACACTGGCCCGAAGAGTTATATCCCTCTTCTATCCCGTATCGGGACCTTTAGTCACCCACAGGATACACTGACGATCCCCCGGTAGTCGTCTCGGGAAATTGGGCTTCGCGATATCGCGACTCCTGTGTGCACAGTCTTGTGCAATTCAAAACTCCGAACCCCGAATGCCAATGGTCAAACGGTCAACGCTCCCACACGTCGGGGATTTCCCTATCGGGATATCGCTACTTGCGATACCAACAATCGGACTTCCCAAACTCTGAGCTCCGAGGTGCCGATCTTTCGAGGTGCTTGGATCCTCAAAGGATTCGTTTGACCTCTGCACTCTCCTTCAAAAGTCCTTTCATGCAAAGCGCTATCTATCCTGAGCTTATCCTGTAGCTTCGACCTCTACAGAAGCTCGGTTCTTCTTCTTTTTCTCCCGCGTATGGAGAATACAATGCCTCCTGGCAGTCTTCCAACTCAAGCAATCTATTGCGGAATACTCTGGGTATTCAGTAACCCCATGAAAGCTCCCTCAGTGGATGCTTCCTTCAGGTGATATAACTCGATGAGTTCCTTCCTCCTGGACTATCTGTACATTCCCTCAACGCCCTCCTGGTGGAGTATCTCTGTCACAGAACACCCACAACAGTTATGCTTTCTCCTTGTGCTTACACACTTCGCTCGACGTCCTCCAGACGGAGCTCCCCAGAATCCTTAGATGAATTCTGGTCTTTCTGAACTCACAATAGAGTTCTTTCCCTACACACACTTGATACCCTCTTGATCGAGCTCCTACAGAACTCCTCAGAGGCTCTGTCCACAAAAAAGTCTCAGCTACACTGCCTTGACTATTGAGGTGTTCAGTAACCCCAAAAGTCCTCCTTCTATCTAAGGTGATGACTTCAGTTCTGTGCCCTCAGCACGTCTCTGTCTAACTCCTCAGAGTTCAGAAGTGCCACCTCTGTGCACTGGTATTCAGAGTCTCACACTCTTTCACGCCCTCATGGCATGAAACCTCAAAGACCTCTCAAACATGAAATCAAACACACTCCCTGCAATGGCATAATCACAATACACAAATGCAGCATATAATGAACACACACACAGACATACAAATAATGACAGAAAATGTAGGAAAAATTGCTCTATATTAATAATGGCAAATACCTATATAGTTTACAAGGTGTTCCTCGAGCTCTCTCTCGACTCTCTCTCTTCTGCTCTACATGCATCCTCTCTGACTCAACCATTCTCTCCTCTCTCTGAAAATGAGATCTGAATATCTCTTTTACATGAGGCGGCTCAATCAAGCGCTTCCCTCTAGGATTTACCTACTCTATTAATTACAATCAATGACTGTCTAGTCTACTATCCAAAACTAGATCTCAGTCGATCTATAATAAATGCCTATCTTATCTACAGCCTGCGCAAAGGCATGGCTTCTTTGGCTCACCAGCCTAATACATTAAATTACATTCATTACAAATTTAAACGAGGTTGCGCCTCTATTTGAATTCGTGCGCGCCCAAGTGGCTGGTTGGCTGGCTGGCTGCATGGAGAGATGCTCCTGCATCAATCTGGGAAATGTTGAACCTTTGCTAAGAAGGTAGTGTAAATATTTATGCTACTAATCTAAAAAGAAAATGTTGAAGAAATGTTGAAGGGGATTTTCTATATAGGATATGATGCCATGAGAGGGAATGGTGAGGGGAACCAACAATGGTTGATATGAACCCTCCCAGGCTAGTACTTTGTTGGATTTAAATTGCTCAGACCCAAAACATTCCTCTGTCCCACATAATTTTATTGCCATTCAAGATGGTAGTTGGGAATTATTTCTCAAGAGCCAATGAGAGTGTGGACATAGTACCCAATTGGAAGTTTCTGATTTGAACCAAAAATAGAGGGATTTAATATGAATGGAGAGGAGAGTGGGAAACTCCTATGGTTCTAAGAAAATAGTCAAAAAAGAAGGAGAAAAATTTCTCAAGACAGGAGCCATTGGAAACTGTCTTTAGTTCAGGATGATAAAGAGGGCTACGAAAATTTAGTGATGGACTGAGAAATGATGAAGGAAATAAGAGGGAAGAGAGTTGAGGGACTACTAGGCAGTAAAAGGCCTCCCATGAGTTTTTCATGATAGTTTTTGAAGCTCTTTGTGGAAAGAGCATCCCCCTTTCTTGGTGGATTGAAGACTTGGTTTTTTGAGTTCCTGTAGGTGAACGATAGTGGCCTTGATATTTCTCATATAATGAATAAAATAAATGTACCCTAATGGTATCATAATCTACCAAGGGGGTGGCCAATTGTGAAAATGCCAGGAGTAATTGTGCCTATGGTTGGGTGGAAAGTGGCACACCCTTCAACAGTTGCCATCAATTTCTAAAAATTTAGACAAGTGTTTTTCTGTGTTTGGTATTGTCATGATTAGCTTGTTTTATACTATGGATTTCATGTTCTAGATGATTATATAATTTATTGTCTTGTTTAATTATGAAATTGTCACGTTGATTGTCTAGCTAACTGGGAAATTTGAAATAAAGTTGGAAATCATACTCTGTTGATTGGCTTCTACTTGTCTCTGACTCTCTGTTTGGGAAGGTAAGCTATTAATATTGGGTTTCTACTCAAATTAGGAACGAAGTGTTGTATGATCACTTGTGATAGTTTATATGAACCAATCCTCAAATTTTAGTAAAAGTCAAGCCAATATAGTCCTCACAAAATAGCTTGGAAATTATGAAAATCGCATTTCCGTTAGAGACTTAAAGACTGGGAAACTAGTTTTGGTCTCTAGGTTTTCTTGGAAAGTCTGTTAGACTCATAACTAGAAGGAAGTTCAGGCCTCTAGTCAATACTAAGGCAATAATCCCAATGTTGAGGAGAGGAAAATTATTTTGAAAATAAATTAGTAACAAAGAATGAGAAATACATCTGAGTTTTAAATTTGAAATAAATGAAACTTAGGATTTGGTAGAAGAGGAAATTTTTTCCATGAATTACACGGTAAATTTGATGTCCAAAGGGGAAATGTTTGTAGATGGTAACTAATCCCTAAAAATAGAAAAGACATGCATAAAATGAGGAGAATAGTGAATTGTGGTAAAAATATAGTTTTTCCATGGAGAAACTTATTTCCAAGTAATGTAATAATTCTAGAGAATAATTTTATCAAATAATTTGCATAAATTTATATATGTAAATGTGAAATTTTATGTTTCTAGACAAAGTTGAATGAATGGCAAGGATTGGTAAATACCGATAAACTTTGAAAGTTACCAGTAAAATTTCATATTTATTGAGGATAATAAGTTGAGAATATATATATATATATATATATATATATATAGATAGATAGATAGATAGATAGATAGATAGATATAGATATAGATATTCGAAGCATGTGATATTTCAGTCTGGTGCATGAGAAATGAGAAGTCTAGGATTTCCTTTCCCTTCTATGTAAAGATTAAAAGGTTCCAAGTTTCATAGATTTGAGACTTACACTTTGTGCAAGCCGCACTGCACTCTATGAAAGATTATCATAAACATTTTTATTTATTTATTAAAGGACTGGAAAATATACTTTCTTGTATCCTTTCAAAGTGTAAATATTTATATTAAACCATTCAGAGTCTAGCCATCAGAGAAACAATATGAGCATGTATGATCTAAGTGTGAACATGTTAGAGTGCAATGGATTGAGGTAATTCTAATGTTAATTATTAATTATTTATACTAATTCATTTCAAAGTCTATCGATCGAACAAATCACAGGACTAGGCACATTTAGACTTCGAATATTCAGAATGCAATGACATGGATGTTGTAAGGTCACATATATATATATATATATTTTATATTAATAATTTTTTTCCTTTTCGATTTTGACCGTCGGAGGTTGGAGATGGGAGCACACAAATAAAGTTTGAAGCTCTCAGAGTAATGATATAAAGGTTATAAATTTTAAATATATTATAATACACTAGCAAATTTGGGTCATTTTTCGATGGCTATTTCGATGCTATGTCATGGATATTACGACGAATATTGAGTCTCTCAAATGTCATTTCATGTGACATGGCAATTTTGACGAGCTTGAATTAACATCGCAAGAGTGACAACCGTAGGGAACTTCTCACAATTGCGATAAAAAAAGAAATATCATCGCCAATACGACAATATAGGCAAACAAAGTAAAACCAATTGTTCGTCACTATTGCGATGACCACATGGTATATTTCGACGAGAAAGTTTTGCGGTTTATATATCATCTTCATCACAACATTTCCATTGTGCGTCACAATTGCGACGACAACTTTTCATTGTTTATATAGCAAAATTGTCGCATTGCTTTTATTGTCATCGCAATTATGACGCCCACAAGGTATATAACGACGTACAACTTTCATGGTTTATATAGAAAATTTATCGCAACATTCCTATAGTGTGTCGCAATTGCGATGACAACTTTTTGTGGTTTATACAACAAATTCGTCGCAACAATTCTAGAGTGCGTCGCAATTGAGACGGCAACTTTTCTTGGTTTATATAGCAAGTTTGTAGTAGAAATTCTAGAGTGCTTCGCAATTGAGACAACAACTTTTCGTGGTTTATATAGCAATTTTGTCACATAAATTTTGTTGTCGTCGCAAGTGCGGAAACCAATTTTTATCTAAAAAAAAAATTAAAAAATTATTTATGGGAAAAATAAATAAAATTTTATTTTTGAGCAATCTTGTGGGAATCTTTAAAATCAAGGGTTTATTGGGGTTTATGCCAAGTAGGTTTTGGCGTTTTGTAGTATATTGATGATGTATTAGTGGCTATTTTATCATTTTCATTATAAACATTTTAGGGTGGGGTTACTAATATTAAATGACTTCATTTATACATGAACTAGGTTATAGTCATATAATGACAATGATAGTTAAGATGACCATGATGGAAATGCCCCTCTTAAATTAAATACAATATTTTGAATGTTTGGAACTCTTAGTTGGTTATGGTACATTAGATAAGTTCCATTTTCATTTTCATTTAATTATAATTGAAAATGAAAATTGAACTTGTCTAAGGTACCATAACCACCTAAGAGTTACACACATGCAAAATATTGTATTTAATTTAAGAGGGGCATTTCCATCATGATCATATTAACTATCATCGTCATTATATGACTATAACCTAGTTCATGTATAAATAAAGTCATTTAAGATTAGTAACCCCACCCTAAAATGATTCTAGTGACTATGACAAAAGAACCACTAAAACATGATCAATATACTATCAAACACCAAAACCTACTAGAAAAAAATACTTCCTCGTTGGAAAAATAAACTAAATTATTGTAGTTCCTATTTATAAAAAATTCTCAAAAAATATTAACAAGATTTTCCAGCATTCCCCATTGTATACCTGAAATATATCTGCAAAAACTTGTATAGATATGCACTCTAGATATGGGGTATTTACACCAGTGCAAATTTGGGTATGCACTCTCGATATGGGTGAATTTATTATGGAAGATACATGGTATACTCCATGACTAGTTGACAAAGTAATGACCATACTACTAAGTTAGTTGTTGTATCTAGTATATACCCAAAATTGAGTCAGTTATGGTTATATATTGCAAGACGACCTATGGAAGTAAAGGAAATCGTATGATAGGATACTCATCAATGGGGTATGAATAAGATAAATCACATATTCAAGATATTCAATATACGTAATGGCATAAGATATGATATGTAATTGATGTGTAAGGATCAGAGAACATGTAGTGTAGAGATTTAATAGTATGTACACTACATACCTATAAAAATCTTGTATCAAATATATCATGAGTATTAAGCTCATGATTCAATGAGAGTAGAGAGTTCAATACAAGTCAAATCAAAGAAATAGGATAAAGATGAACAACTTTCAACATAGATAATCTAATCCCTATGGATAGTTAGTAGTATGTGTGATTAACCTATGTTAGTTTCCATAAGTAATAGCTAAACCAATAAGAACGATATATTATTTTGTCAATGTGTGAAATCAGTGCAATTTAATCTACATAATGAGAATCAACTTATTGTATATACCATCTTACTTTACCATGCCATTGCTCAGCTGAATACAGTGTTTTTATACTATAATAGTATCACTACTAGTTATGGATAATAGTATAAATTTACTAGTTCATCTTATTGGAATGTGATTATTACACTCAAATCACCATAAGTACTTATATAATGTTATACACCTTGTAAACTACTTTCTAAGGTAACTATAAGCAATACACTCATCAAACATGTAGATCTTAGTGATGGGATAGATAAGGCTACTAGTGCTTATAACAAGATATATGACTCACACTTATTCCATAATCATTAAACCTTAACCAAGATAAGTAAGGATATGTAAATTATATTGTGATTATTCCATACTAAGACCTCTTTCTTCAGAATCTAACTTACCTCGGATCAAGATAGGCAACAAGTACTATGGAGATGGGAAATGTAAGGTGTAGGATTATCCTCCAAGTTGGCAACTAGACAACCTTACAAGTACATGCAGGGATTTCAATGCAGAGGCATACAAAGTGATTGGAAAGGAAAAGGAGGATAATCCTCACCAACTTTCCAACCATGTTGTAGAGGAGCACCTCCAAATCCTCTTTGAGATCAGGAAAATGCAGGAGGACCATGTACACTCTCAAAATGTCATCAGCCAAAGAATGAACATCTTGTTTGAGGTGATATTGAATGCTCCATGGAATGCTATATGTGTGATTCACAGCCAGCAGTTCACCCAAGCATACACTATTCATGGACAACCAACCCCATCAATGGACTGAACCCCCCAGGTTCTAGTTTTTTTGTCTTTCTAATTGCAAAGTCTGTGATCCAATAGGCCACGACAATAGGATAGATGTGAAACGTACATTTAATTAGAAAATGTGGCATCATGTGTATAAATACATAATGGAAACTTGTTCCCAATGAAAAATTCATGCCCCAGATGTAAGAAATGGCAACTAGGGCCCAAATTACAAAATTCACATGGCGGAAAAGCAAACTGGAAGTATTCATTGTCCCTTTCTTCCCTTTCTATTACCAAAGTCATTTTCAATGGTGATCTTACACATATTTGTTCTTGAGGAACCTCAAGGTTGTCAACATCAACTGTTTTTGTGAAAGTGTATGTACCCTTGCATCTCAAAGAAGGAAATCAGATATCTAAGACAATTATTAAATTTATTTGCATCAAGTCTTATATTAAATATGGTTTCCACCTTGGCATTTATTTTGAAAGGATTGGCTACACCCAATATAAATTGTTGGCCAATTGAAGTGTTGTTTCTAATATAATTGACGCTTAGGGGATTTACCCATACACTTGGGATAGAGATTATATGCTCTCTCATAAGGATGGACCATCCTTATCTTAGACATCATTGAATTAACTAAAATATTTTTTTCTTTCACAGAAAACATTCTAAGCCTATGAAATTACTCTATGGTTGATGAACCTATCATTCAATATATTGAATTCTTTTTGGAAATGATTTACTCCTTGTTTCACATGGGAATTACATCATAATTTTCCTTGATATTTGGTAACCTAGTAATTCAACCTCCAAGGGTTCTTCTCCAATAGTATATAATTGTTGTATTTCCAAACCATCAATATGTTTCTCATAACTTTCCAATGTTGTAGGTTTGGAAGCCAATGCTTTGGTTCCAAAATTAATTAGCATGAACTCTAAGCTTGGTTAGTGACTCTTCCGAGGTTTGGTTCTTAAAAAACATTTCTTATTTTAATTTATGTGTGTGTGCAATATGAATTACAAAGAAACATCCATAAATGACATTCAAGCATCAACATGAAACACATAATGTTTTAATAAAAATAACAATGGATTCACTAAGGGGGTCTTGGTTCATTGGTAAGGTCGATGGATTAGTAAGACATCCACCATGTTTCCATTCTTGTTGTGGTTTTATACACTCAAATTGTATGGGTACCAAAGATATGAATATGAGTTTAAGACTTGAACAATTTTGGCGAAAAAGATACCCCTCAAAACTGGCACCTAAGTCAAAGGAATTTTGTGTTATGCAATGCAACCCTTAACCTCAAGGTGTGATTCTCGAACCACTTCCAAAAAAAATAAATGTATAATAATATTCATTATGAGACATATGTAAAACAAGTTTACTTATTTTGTCAATGAGCCTTAAAGGGCTCCATGTCTTTCCCCATCCATCACCTGTGGGTATTCTTCATATGAATAAAACTAATATCTTGAAAAAATGACTGTCATTCCTTTTCCCCCCATCGAAGTTATCATTCTTCCCCCATCTCTCTTAAAAATACCATGAAGGTATAGGATATCATTTCAAAGTACCCCAGTTTTTGTCACCATGGGGTTTGAACATTCATTGTTTCTATAAGGTACTATATCTTAAACATCTGACATGAATATCTTTCAACAAATTGATGAATGGAAAGTATTGCCATATACCTTTCTTGAGTACTTTGTCATTATAGAAATGGAAGCATCAACACCAAACCACATATAGAAACAATTGTATTGACTATATGGACAAAAAAAGAAATAATATTTATGTCAAATCATTAGAAGTTGTCAAGAGGTCAACAAGCATATCTTCTATCAAACAACAAGTAGTAAGGAAACTAGGCACGAAATATATCTCCCACATTTCCATAAACAGAAAAACAAGATTTTGGTCAAAAAATTGAAAGAAATATGAGACTTACTTGATGAAAAATAATGACATGACGATCATGAAGTTGTTGAATGATCATGTTACAAACAATAGTCTTTTTGGAATCCGTACCACCCACAACACTTGCAGAATTCATGTGCAAGTATCTTTGATAACAAATATTTAACATGTACATGAATATACATGATGCATGTAGATAAGGTTTTTACAATATTCACTTCACACATATTTCCTAATGTCATATGAAAAAAATCCTCTTAATCCATCTAGAATACAACATTGTCTATAGTTTTTTACTTTAGGATTATTAATAAGCTCTAAGATATTTTATGTAAGGAAAACATTTTTAGAAATTTCAGTTGTTGTAACTAATAAGCATACAAATATCTAATAAATGTATGAGTTCTCCTTGTGCAAAAGAAACAAATTTTGTTAGTAAGACTCTTGTAACATTAATACCATTTATCGATAATCATTATTGTATCTCCATACTAGTATAATGCTATTTTCTATCTGTTCTAAGTATGGAAAATAATAATGCCTGGGACCATATAGCTGATTAAAAATAAAGTGGACAGTTGAGTTCATTATAGTGAGTCAATTTTATAGCTAGTTGTACCAGTTGAAAAATGTTCATTTCAAATAATGATAGAGATTCTAGTTAGAATATGTCATCACAACCACTAGAAGTTCATGAGAACTGAATCTGGTAAATGTCTGGAAGAGGTGCGCACATCGCATTTCTAGTCAATTGTACAAAGTATGAAACCCTAAAAAATATAAAATAATGGAATGAAACCATTGATAGAAGAAATACCAGTATAACAATTGATCATTACATTCTAAGGCCAAGAAGCAAGGCTAAAACAAAAATAAAATAGAACAATTTGAAAAAATACTTCCTCTTTGCAAAAATAAACTAAATTATTGTAGATCCTATTTATAAAATATTCTCAAAAACTATTAACAAGATTTTCCAACATTCCCCATTGTATACCTGAAATATGTCTCCAAAAAGTTGTATAGATATGCACTCTATATATGGGGTATTTACACCAGTGAAAATTTGGGTATGGACTCTTGATATGGGTGTATTGATTATGGAAGATACATGGTATACTCCATGACCAGTTGACAAAGTAATGAACAAACTACTAAGTTAGTTGTTGTATATAGTATATACCCAAATTGAGTTAGTTATGGTTATAGATTGCAAGACGACCTATGGAAGTAAAGGCAATCATATGACGAGGTACTCATCAATGGGGTATGAATAAGATAAATACCATATTCAAGATAAGTAATGGCATAAGATATTATATGTAATTGATGAGTAAGGATCAGAGAACAGGTAGTGTAGAGATTTAATAGTACGTACACTACATACCTATAACAATATTGTATCAAAAATATCATGAGTATTAAGCTCGGGATTCAATGAGAGTAGAGAGTTCAATAAAAGTCAAATCAAAGAAATAGGATAAACATGAACAAATTTCAACATAGATATGATAATCCCTATGAATAGTAAGTAGTATGTGTGATTAACCTATGTTAGTTTCCATAAGTAATAGCTAAACAAATAAGCACGATATAATATTTTGTCAATGTGTGAAATCAGTGAAATGTAATCTACATAATGAGAATCAACTTACTGTATATACCATCTTACTTTACCATGTCATTGCTCAGCTGAATACAATGTTTTTATACTACAATAGTATCACTACTAGTTATGGATAATAGTATAAATTTACTAGGTCATATTATTGGAATGTGATTATTACACTCAAATCACCATAAGTACTTACATAATGTTATACACCTTGTAAACTACTTTCTAAGCTAACTATAAGCAATACACTAATCAAACATGTAGAGCATACTGATGGGATAGATAAGTCTACTAGTTCTTATAACAAGATATATGACTCACACTTATTTTGGAATCATTAAAACTTAGCCAAACTAAGTAAGGATATATAACTTGTATTGTGATTATGCCATACTAATACTAACCATGGACTATGGTGAAAAGCATAACAACTTCTCACCATAGATTCTTTCATACAAGGGAGCCAAAACAAAGTCAAATATAATGGAGTACTTCTGCATGGATTATCCACAAACCTTGGAAATAATCATGTACAAGTGCAAAGGAAGGCTACTAGGTGGGCTTGAAACAAGAGGACTCTTAGCTCACACATACACAATACATAAGATAAGATGCCATGTAAAACTCAAGTGTACCACTATTTAAGGGAGTTTTAGCCCTTGGAATACATTGTGCATGAAGATTAGATATGAATTATAACTAATAAAATATCATCCCATACGTGAGCAGCCCATGCATAATCAAAATCCATCTTAGCCATATGTATCTAGTGCCTCGTCTACCATACAAGAGGTTCAAGAGAATTGATAAGGCTTGAAGTTCCATTTGCAATTTTTTTATTAAGTGTATCTTACTTATTGTAGTTTGGAATGGCTTAACTAAAAACCACCATGCCTTCACAATGTTATAAACATCATGCATTTTGCTAAAAATTTCCAACCACCAAAGGCTTACTTACATTGTGGGAGGTGAGAATGTAGATTTTTAATGACTAAAATCAGCAAACTAAAATTATGTCAAACACTTAGCAACCCAGAGATAACTGTCTTCATAAAATTCATAAATGCAAAAATCCACATTCAGAAATTTCCATAAGCAGAAATACACATTGCTAAGCAAAATAAAGCAGTGGAAAAACATAGTGGACAACAACCAAATAACACTCAGAAATTTAGGCAAATGCCAGGGAAAACTCCAATGTGGGGAATCCCAACGAGAGAGAGAGATCTTATTATTATGCTTCAGGAAAGTACAAAACAACAACAAATCTACATTTCCAGGCAATGAAAATACCTCACAACACCAAATCTGTCCCACAGAAATCTGCTTCATTTTCCATTCCAAAACCATACCATTGTCCAGCCTCTTCCGTACCTTGTTTTCCATGCCCACAGTCACCTGTACGGACTATTCCGTATAGCCCAAAAACTTCCACAAAAAAATATGGAAACCGCCTCGAAAACCAAGCTAAAAATTGCCTTGATTTCCATGAACAAATCTGTATGGTTGTACAGACTGTACAAATCTGTACAGTGTGGCCTCTCACAACAGGAAAAAAAAATTCGGCCAAAAATTCACATAAATTTTTTATCGAGATTCATGCCCTCTTTCCTAAAAAAACATGCCCTCTTTGCTGCTTGCTTTCCTCTCTCAAGCAAGCTTAGAAAATCTCTTTAACTCTCCTCCTGATGTCCTCACAACATGTCTTGCACACTACCCAATGCTTTCTTTTATAATCTGAAAATGACATTTCCCCCCAAAAACTGTCTTTTCACCTTCCTCAACCCTAGATCCAAAGGCCAAGATTAGATCTTGCATTTTTCAAGATGAAGGGTCATGATCCATTCCCTCTAAAATGTCTCATTTAAAATTAAAGTGAATTTCACTTTATTACATAAGTGCTTTATGAAAATAAAGTCACTTTAAAAAATAGATGGTACACTTTATTTAAAAAGTCACTTTAATAAAAGAACCACTTAAAACAACTTTATAAAAACTATTGCAAAGTCAAGTGCTTGGTAGTGAAAATATTAAGGTAACATCCACATACAAGACAAAACATGCGGAGTACCTCCTGAGATAAAAAATCTAACACTCCCTCTTAGCGAGGGAGGTACTTCTGGTATCACCACCAGAATCTGTCTCCATCTCATCAGTTGCCATAGTTTCTAGAAGTCTCTTCTCCCTCTGAACATGAAGCCACTACTCCCACTACACTAGAAGCCTCTGATGTTACCTTTGTTGTACCACAAACTGAAGACATGCTCCTAGGAGACTGCACAGTGTCGACTCATGCCATCTGAGTCCCTGAAGAGTCCTGGAAGAAGACTGAGTGCCATGTATCAACTCTCTCTCCCATGCTACATGCCAACTCTCTGACATAGAATTTGAGTCCAGAAAACACTAGACCCCAACACAAGTCTACCCAACAACCTGTACAACCTCTCATGCCCGACACCAAGCATCATTCTTGTGTCTAGAGTAGATGACATACCCGACCACAATAGAATGCCACTCCAAATATATAAACCTCCAGAGATGATACTAAGAGTAAGTTGACCATCATCTTTGGAACATACAATACTTCAGAAACCTCCAGAAATCCTTCTGACTCTAGCTGGAATATAACACTTCCAACCCCCTTCACTGCAAGTTGTGGGACGATACTAACACCCACACAACAATCTTAGTCTTTTTCTGAAAGACCCAATAACACTAACCTCATCCTTGTCATATGTCGATAAGCTCCATAGTCCACAAACCAAGATTCAATGTCTTCGAACACTAGGCATCCACTACCCACAGAACCAACCATGAGAGAAAACTCCCTCTCATGTCTCTCAACAAACTCTGCAATCTCTGTTGATGCTGACACCTCTGGTTCCGACTTCTTCTCCTTCTTGTTCGGACACTGACTAGCGTAGTGGCCAGTCTTGTGACATGCAAGGCATATGATCTTGCTCATGTCCTTCTTCTTTCCCTTTACCCCAAGAGAAACATTCTTGTCATATTTGTCCACCTGACAAAAAACCTTTTCTTCCTTCTTCAAGCAAATACAACAACAAATCACTTGTTGTCCCAAGTGCCAAAATGTTGCCCACTGAACTTCAGAGCACAAGGCTCTGATACCATGTAGATTTTTAATGAATAAAATCAGAAAACTAAAAAAATTTCAAACACTTAGCAACCTAGAGATAACCATCTTCACAAACTTCATAAATGCAAAAACCCACATTCAGAAATTTCCATAAGCAAAATTACACATTGCTAAGCAAAAACATGCAGTGGAAAAACACAGTGGACAACAACCCAATAACACTAAAAAATTTAGGCAAATGCCAGGGAAAACTCCAATGTGGGGAAACCCAATG
Source organism: Picea engelmannii (assembly GCA_009831015.1). Taxonomy (NCBI): domain Eukaryota; kingdom Viridiplantae; phylum Streptophyta; class Pinopsida; order Pinales; family Pinaceae; genus Picea; species Picea engelmannii. The sequence continues at coordinate 145,818 of ML812338.1, forward strand.
AGAGAGAGAGAGAGAGAGAGATCTTATTATTATGCTTTAAGAAAGTACAAAATAGCAGCAAATCTACATTTCTAGCCAATGAAAATACCTCACAACACCAAATCTGTCCCACAGAAATCTGCCTCATTTTCTGTGCCAAAACCATACCATTGTCTAGCCTATTCTGTACCTCATTTTCTATGCCCACAGTCACCTTTATAGACTGTTCTGTACAACCCAAAAACAACCACAAAAAAATCTGGAAACCACCTCGAAAATTGTGCCAAAAATTTCCTCGATTTCTGTGCCCAAATCTGTACGGCTGTATGGACTATAAAAAATTGTATGGACTGTATGGACAGTATGGATCTGTACAGTACGACCTCCCACAATAGAAAAAAAAAAATTGGCCAAAATTTCACAGAATTTGTTTATCAGGATTCATGCCATCTTTCCTCAAAAAACGTGCCCTATTTGTTGCTTACTTTCCTCTCTCAAGCATTCTCAGAAATTCTCTCTAACTCTCCTCCCGATGTTCTCTCAACATCCTCCCGATGTCTTCACAACATGTCTTGCACACTACCCAATGTATTCTTTTATAATCTGAAAATGAAAATCCCCCCCCAAAAGTGTATTTTCACCTTCATCAACCCTAGATCCAAAGGCCAAGATTAGATCTTTCCTTTTTCAAGATCAAGGGTCATGATCCATTCCCTCCAAAATGTCACATTTAAAATTAAAGGGAATTTCACTTTATTACATAAGTTCTTTATGAAAATAAAGTCACTTTATAAAATAGAAGGTACACTTTATTAAAAAAGTCACTTTAATAAAATAACCACTTAAAATAACTTTATAAAAACCATTACAAAGTCAAGTGCTTGGTAGTGAAAATATTAAGGTAACATTTGCATACAAGACAAAACATGTGGAGTACCTCCCGAGCTAAAAATTATAACAAAGAACTCATAGATCCTTTGAAGAGTATCAATGCCATATTTCTCGATTATGTCATCGCTCTATGATTTCAATGTTCAATTTGTTACATCTGCATTCTCAATCAAGGTATTTAGCATGTTTATGCATGGAAACAATTCCTATAATTTGTATCCCACCTTGTGGAATCACAAGACCTTAACATTGAAATCCTTGGGTTCCTGTCCTTGGCTTATTTTTCTTCTCACAATGATTTGTGGAAGATTCAACATCATTGTACATATCATAGAGGAATGAATAAGTAGGCTTTGAGGCAATTTTGAGTAGCAACACCATGTCCATGACACAATGAAAAGAAGGGTAATGCTATTTGTCATGTGAGACACAATGAAAATACACAATGAAAAGAAGGGTAATTCTCTGAAAAAATATTATAAAATGATTGACATGGCCATTTCCAACCCCTCATGTTTAATCCTTAAAACTTATTTTTGCATCTTCCCAAAAATTTATTTTTGCGTGTTGCACCAAGTTTAAAGTTTGCACATTGCTTGGAAAAAGATGCTTGCCACATGTCACATGTCACAAGACTTTCAAAGTTGCATATATCATGTCACAAGACTTTGGAAGTTTCATATTGCATATTCAAGTTCTATTTGTTTCCTAGACTCCATAGCCCAAGCACAAGGCACCAGGTCTTCCTTGCATTCTCACGTCTTGAATTAAGGAGTATTGAATCAATATATACCAAGTCTTATAAGAGAAGTTGGAATTATCATTAAGTGTATAACAAAATTACATTCACAGATATATACAAGCCATAAAAATATCCTTGTGTATATTATCATATGAAAAAGTACCCATAATGTTAATGCATTATATGCATCATTACATGTTTAGCTATATAATGTACATCTAACTGTCTTAAATAAAATTATTACATGACATCATGAATTTCTTTTAGTATTCTTTTGTGTTTTCCAGTTCTTAAGCAATTCATCCATCTCCATGTCTTTGTTTACTTCGTGCTCTTTAGCAGTTGATGTTGTTTCAGTCCTTTCACACTGAGTACGTCTGGTCTCGTACCCACTGCATGGATTCTACTGTGAGGGGCCATCACCTACAAAAGTAAAAAATATTAAATTTATATGGCCAATTTTTAAATATCATTGAAATAGTTCATTAATATTAAAAAAAAATCAGCAATGTAATTATTTATCTGATCCTCTAGTCAACACCATTGGAATGGTTGCCGACCTGTTCACTTGATCTTTAGGTCAAGGAGGATAATCTATGACATTTTCTGCCATTGAAACATCAAAATTTATAAGTACAAAATTATTAAGTATATGATTAATATATAGACATTTTACCGTCGTGGGCCTAAGTCATAGGAACATCTTAGGGTTGCACCTCACTGGGATGGGGCTTCTGGGGAGCACCATGATCTTCTGGTTTCATTTCACTGTCAATGCTCTATTGTCTAGTACTGATGGTTTCATTGATAGTGTTTCTCCCCTAATTAAAACAAATTAAGACACTAAATTATGGACGATATAAAAAATTTACGTATTTTATAAGTAACAGAAGGTTAATGTGGACTGATTTTTATTTACCTTATCCTGCAAATTGGATCTTGGGGTCTGCTCCATGCTTTTCCTATGATCAACCATGGCTTTATAACCGTACTTGTAACCAAGTTGGAGGTCTTCCTCCGTGGTTTCAGTTCCGAAGTCGTCGCCCTGCATTGCATAAGGGTACGATTTTTTAATGTTTTTGGCTGCAATTATCTTAAATTTTTAAGCTGATACAAATAATATTCTTAAGATGTTTAGGTACTTATGATTCATGACTGTAACCTCGAGTAGCTTCCTTGGCCTAACTTGTGTTGGCCATGTTTGACAATCCTTTCTTTGGTTTCCTTTGAATTGTCATGAAACCTATCATCAAAATTTTCAAGTATGTTATATATAACCACACTTTTATTTAGATCTAAAGAAAAATAAAGTTGGTATTGAATTAAAAAAAAAATGTAATTTACCTTGGTGTACTAGTTATTTGTTCTCCTGATTTTTTCAAAATCTTATCTTTTCCATCATCAATGATTGCCTTCCACTCCCTCTCTGGAATTGAGGGAGGATGCTCATACCTAGGATTTTCTTCCAAGCTTTGTCTATAAACATCTTGTGTATATTTTAAATATTCACCCACTACAGATGTGACCGCTTTTTTATTGAACGTGTCTGCTCCAAAGAGGCCTTCAAGATAATCCATAAGTTCCTTTTTGAGGTTGGAATTATGGAAATTCCACCTCATTTGTAAGGGTTCCCCAAAAATCAACAAGCTCTTGCTCTCTAGGTGCCTATAAAAAAGGTCGTTTCCTACAGTACAGAAAAATATATGATCATTAATTTAAAATTAATAATCTAGATGATTTCTGTATGAGGACAACATTAAACAATTACAATATGAATTAAAATTACTTGGGAGTCTTGATACTTTTAATGGAAGTCCATTATCATCGACCAAACTGTTCACAGAAGGGTCCCTGTGCTTATCACACATCTAGCTCCAGGAAATGAAACCATCTCAACCACATCACTATGATCCTCATCTCTGCCACCATCTCTAGACTCTAATCAAGGTGTGGATCCCTGGAGGTGCATGTCATGGATCCTATCTAAATTAGGTGTGGAACATGGAGAAGTAAATAGTGCTCTAGCAACTGTATGATCGCCAACATCAGGACTTTGTAGCGTCCCTGTAGCACCATTACTACCAACACCGGGTTGAACAGGCTCCAAAAATTCTTTTATAAAAAAGAAAATGTTCTTTCATGAGATAATGTAAAAGTTAAATAACAAAGTATGATAATTTAACATATGAGTGCATTAAAAAAAACACACTTTAAATTATGGTTATTACCTTATATGTGATAAGTTGTGACATAAGGAGATTGATCTTTTCTTTGACCTCGAGAGTTTGTTCTAGACGATCTAACAAGCTAACAAGTTCCTTGTTGGCTTTAATGATATTTTTTTTAATAAGAGCATCGGATCAACGCATGAATAAAACCCCTCCTCGTCGGCAGAATCATGATCCACATGGCCTGCGGACTACATATAATTTCAACAAAAACAATGTTATTTCAATAAAATTATATAAGAAAATAATAAAAACAACGTAAAATGAAAGTTGAAATTGATAATCATTTACATTTTCTGTGGTTGGCCCTTTCCCATGGTCATCCTGCCACATTATAATATAAGTAGCACCCCCAGATATTTAAAAAGTTGTTAATGATAAAAGAAAACAATGTTAAAGATAATATTTACAACAATGTTAAAGATAACCAAAAAATATAATGCAATAAGTAGAGGTTTCTTAAAGAGGTGTTGGATAAGAACTTGCACACTATTAGTCAATGTTTCTATTCAATTCAAATGATAATCCACTAATAACTCTTCCCCAGAAGATATCTTTTTTATTGCGCACATGACTACCCGATTATCTTCACGTCCCTCATATATGAAATTTGGTTGTTTGTTTGTTGTCTCGGGTCATGTGTTGTTTATAAACCCTGTTATATTGCCAGAAGATTTAGGCTTTCCATCAATATAGATAGTCGCTCCCTTATTTTTATGCTTGTTTATTAGTTGTATATAATTTCTGGCGAGTGCATATCTCCGCATACTTCACATGTAC
>ML812339.1:0-24636 GCA_009831015.1 Picea engelmannii
TTGTAATTATACCTCCTAGTCTCCTATATATACCAAGGAGACATTTTCATTTGGAATCATCTTGTACTTGAACATTTAAGTGGGGAAAAAGGAGGTTTCCCCCTCGAAGAGGCTTATTATCTGAAATTATCTCTTTTTCAAGGAATTGAGTACTTTTCCTGAGGTTTTTCTATGCTATATTGATGTTTGGTTCTTAACAACCTCCTTGTAGAAGTTATAAAACTGTTTACATAAAATATGTGAAGATATCCCAATTTTAACTAAACTAAGAATCTACAATAAAACTAAAACACCCAAATATCTCTTGAACTATCCAGCATGTCCCATGCAATTCGAATTTACCTGAAACAGGTCAGAAATGGACAAGTTAGAGGGATATTTTATTATTAAAACAATAAAAATCTAATCCTATAGACGAGCTACAGAATCCTCTGATTCTGTAGCTGGTCTAAATAAGGTACTGAATCAATATTCAAATCGATTAAAAAAAATCTTTTCAAGATTTCAATTTAATTGACATCCAATAATTATTTGAAAATAAACCATTTAATTTGAAGTTGTTATATCGTTCAAAACTAAACAAGATCCAAATCAATGAATGCCTACAGAGATAGGTGTACTTTGTTTCTTGTATCACCACAAAATTGAATGAACAGAACGATAATCCAATCATCGTGAAATCGTTTGGTATCAATTTGGAATCGACACAATCAAAACAAATCACATACAATCGTTATGCTATCTCATTAGCAAGGGATACAATCGAAACCAAATAATATCGATATCAAATCATTATCACCATGTTAACATAATCACGAATAGATTAATTCAAACTGGTGTGAAAATCAATTTAAACAAAATCATAACAGGATCGATTGATTTACAACCAAATTCATAATTTGTTATTGCAAATTGGGAAAATGGGATTGATCGACTTTGATCAAAATGAAATCGTTCCAATCGAATGAATCACAACTGGGTTTGACCAATTCATTTTACAATTTTAAAACCAGATAGAGAAGTAACCATAATCGGGATCCAATTCCTAAAAATGATCAAACTAACAATGATCAGATCAAGTGAATCAATCGATTGGATTTAACAATAGTCATTGTTCCATAATTCAGGCGTATTTGCACAGGTTTAATGAGATCACTGTTTTTATAAAAACATAATATTTCTAACCAAAATGAATTGAACAGAGTGGTACTTCTGATTTGGAAAATCATATAACACAGCGTATCGTAACAAGTATCCTCCCGAAAACATTTACCAATCACAGCATACAAATGATGATGAGATCGAATCGGAGCAAAATCGTCTTCTAAATTGAGCATAAAAACTTGCCGTGTGGAGTAAATACAAAACAAATTGTATTTAAAACACACCATTACTTTCGTTACTTCACTCAGACAAACTGAGAAAATGAAATCCAAACGAATAACCATTCAAATCCAAAAGAAAATCTATGAGCAAATCATATACCAAATCGGAATTCCTTCTATTTTTATCAAAACGAAACCATGTACAAGATGATCACCGAATGACAGAGGCATTTGGATGAGTGACTGAGCTACTTAAAAACTGAATTCAAATCATTACATCAAACTAGATTATTTACAAAACAAAAACGATGTCAAAACCATACTTGTATAGCGACGAGGCTGCATTGATTATGCCAGTTTGGAATTTACAATGCCCATGGCTGATTCCACATTTTTGAAAAGGATGGAGCCGGTTGTCTTTTTCTTTTTATCTGTTGCTTGGAGCTTGGATTTTTGACTGGTTAGCACTGCAATTTGATCTTCTAGTGATTGAATCTTCGATTGGAGTATGGGAACATCAATGTAGTATCGTTCTAACCAAGAATCGTATTGGTCACAGGGTGACTGTGTGGGTTTAGAAAGAGCAGGCGAGGGTTTGGCCAAATGACTGAGGGTTTCACGAGGCAATTTAATACCAGGGTAGCTAGGGTCGTTTCTTAGGCAGGGGGGAAGGTTCAATACAAAATCATAAGGGGGCTAGGGACATAAACCCTGCGAGTAGGGGTACTCGCTGGCCAAGAAACATTCAACATCAGAGTCAGAATCCTCACTTAGGATGATAGGGTTGGACTTGGCAGAGGGTTTCGGTTTGTTTCTGGCCATTCTCGAAATGAGCCGGGCATTCCTTTTCCCTTTGGCATTGGCAGTAAGGTTTGCCTTGGGATTTTTGCTCATAGGCTTTTTAATGGCCTCTGCACTCTTAGTTACAGTGTCGGGTAAGTCAACACCAGGGTCGGTCGAGGGTTTAGGCAGTAGGATATGTAAGGGTACAGGCGGTTCAGCCTTAGTTTCAATTACCACAGGTTTATCAACCTGTACAGGGTCTGTGTCCTCAAAGACATTACGGGCAATGAAATCCCTCCAATTACCACCATGCAAACTCAAATGATAAACAACGATGAGCTTAATATGCCCATGGTGGAACAGGCTGCTGTCAGCCTTATGCCTCTTAAACCTTTTTGACGTTTTATACAGGCTACGATGAAAGTAGAAAGGCATGTTTAAAGGATACCCTATAAAAATCATCCGCAAATGCAGGTGGTAGAGGAACAAAAGTCCATATCGACCTTCACAGGTCACAAACTGATTGACTAGCATTAATAAGTCGTGCCATCATGGTTTGAGCATAGATATGGGCATACCTTTGTCACAAGAGGTGACTTTTCATGATAGAAACAACAATGTCCATGGCACTTCCTCGAACTTGCAATTCTTAAACCAACGCTGTCCCGAGGTAGGTAACCTTGTAGCAGAGCTGATAAACTACTCATCGATCTATAACTGTATGTCGCCCACCTTGGCTCGACAACCATCGAAGGTTACGGCAAACTGTCGTGCTACAAAAACCCTCAAATCATTGTATAAAGGGGAGCCACCCATTTTCCTCCAGGTCTCTGTGGGCATTGTCAAACATTAACAGGGCTTGGTTTCTGTTGGGCTCGACTCGCACGACTAGTGCCATGGAGCTGAACGCATGGTAAGCAGAGGGTTTGGATAACCAACACACACAGGAGCTGAGCTACCCGATCTTAACATAAATGAACGAGAAAAAGGGATAGGCATAAATGCAAGCATGCGAAGGTGGTGGAGTCTACCATGCAAAATATTCATTATCCAAGTACACCCACCGATTTACATAGTTGTTCAATCCACAATAGTAATTCAACCATCGAGTCATGTGCCCAAGTATGAAATCAAATATGTATACCAATGCATGCAAATGTTATGCCATAGTGTTTAAACACCTTGCTTATAAATCAAAACCAAAATCAACTATGCGCCAATGTATCAGCTCATATAATCAAAAGTTTAACCAAGGTGCCAAACGGTATTCATGTAGTCGAAAAGCCAAAAGTTATGAAAAGATTAACATAGGGATTACATCAAAAGACATATATATAAAAAAATTAATCATAACCCCTATGCATTTTCATAGAATCAATGATCAGACAAGTCATATAAAGTGCAAATCCAAATGCTAAATGCCTTACAAACTCAATAAAACCAAGTTATACAATCAATCAAAGTATGAGAACCAATTAGAGGATCTTCCCAGTTGTATAATGATCAATAAAAGGTAAGCACGATAGGCATAATGACAAAAGAGATATTGACAATTCAGATAATGATCGAAATATGACTTCGAAAGGAGAATTTTTCACGCTTACAGTCGTGAAAACTTAACGAAGACAAATGTGCAAATGTTGCAAAAAATGAAAATGTCGTTTATTGAAAATTGCGACAAAAAAAATGATGTTTTTAAAACATTAGTGTAGGAAGCTTATAAGATGATAGGAAAAAGTGATTTGGCTGCCAACATGGCAATAGCCCCTTTTAGGTGGGGTTGGGATTCCAACCCTCAAGTCCCATTGATGTTCCACTACCTCTTGTAACCACAAAAATAGATTATTCCCATGTTCAATATAAGTTTGAAAAAGCCACCAGATTCATTGAGCAGATTCAACACATCCTCCAATAGGTCCATGATATTTTGCAGAGAGCCAATGCTAAGTACAAGCAATGCCATGATAAAAAATAGGTACCACACAAGTTTCTAGTGGGAGACAAGGTATGGTTAAATTTGCAGAAAAAACTCCTTACAAGGCCGAATTGGAAGCTTTTTCCACTTCGATATGGGCCTTACACTATCACCAAGGTTGTGGGTGACACTGATTTTGAGCTCAACACTCCCCCCTTCCTTGGCTTGCACCCATTGTTCAATGTGGACCTCCTCCGACCATATTTTCCACCATTATTAGACACCTCAGAGATCAAAAAACAATTGGAACCAAAAAATATCAACCCTGACTACATGGAACAAGAACCCACTGAAAATATAGTGGACACATAGGTAAATTGCACTCGCCAGCAGAGGATCCATCTTTATTGGGTTGTCAAGGTGCGAAAACTCTTGCACCAAGGCAAGTGGCTCACCGGAAGCCAAATTCAACAGAAATTTCCTCACCTCATGGGGGTACTCAACGCAATGGAGACCATTACTTCGTAATGGGGGAGGACTGATCCAAGTGGATATTGGTGGCCACCCACCTATTCCAACAGGCTTCTCTTGACAGTTTTTTAGTTGAGCACATTCTTCTGTAATTCTTTGTAATTGCAGGTTTTACACTTCTAGTGCCGTCTCAATCCCTACAAAACTTCTAGGTGGATATTGGTGGTCTCCCACCTAATCCAACTACATTATTTTGGAATTTTTCATGTCAGTACAACTTTCTATACTTCGAGGGCCGTTTTGGGGCCCTAAACAGTGTTTTTATGGATTACCACAATCAAAATATAGACTGAGTTAGAGTTTGATGACATAATATGTAGTTCTCAAAAATACCTTTGTAGTAGTCTATCACGTGCCTAAAACGTAGGTCATATTCAAAAGTTACAACCCCAGGAAGTTGAGGTACCAACTTACCCATCATGACCCACATAACTTTTGGCATTTCATCTGCTAGGGTTATGTTTTTGGATGTCTATGGTTTTGAAATTCATGAGTAATGTTAAAAATGCCTCTGGAGCCTCATTGTAATCATTATTCTCAAACATATGCATGTGGCAGCCACATATCTTCTCATAGATAACTACCACCATTCGAGCAAGTTGTTTTCATTTCTTTAGTTTTACAATTTCATCATATTTTATTTATTCAATAGAAATTATTTTTCACTGGATATCTATTGTTTTTCTCTATATCTATGTGTTATTGTATTCAGTATGTTATTTATTGCGTTCCTCTCATAAATCCGGATCACTTTTCAAGTGATGGGATTATGGATCCTAAAAGGAATATGGATCATTTCCTTAGTATTTGTGATATTCATTTCATTGAACATGATGATGTGATGGTTGGAGTCTTTTTGCAAACTTTGATAGGCCTAGCCTATGAATGGTATCTTTCTCTCCTAGCTCAATAAGTTAGTTTTTTTTATGATATATAAGATATGTTCATGACTATAAATTCATAGCATATTGCACACCATACTTTTCTTACTCAATTCACCCAAATCCATGTTGAAAAGGGTGAAAGGATCAGGGATTTTCACTTACAATTTTTCAAGACATTAAATCAAATACCATATGGGAAACACCTAAATGATCTTGTTATATTTGGATGTTACAAAAATTTCATTCCATCAAATGTGAATTATGCAATAAGAGATGCACAAATAAGAAAATTAAATGAATAAATCCAAAAAGCAATAGAAATGGAAGTATACATGCTAGAAACTAATGTTAATCTTGGGATTGTTCTTGGAAAAGTACAAAGACAAATGAAAAGTATGTCAATGTCACCTTAGGGACCATCCACTTCTTGAAGTTATGAAAATCAATCAATTGGGGGAGAAATTCTCCAATGCTTTCCCCATAATGTTAGAAATGATCATGGAGTTGCTCAAGAAACTAGACAGAAAATAGAAATTGCTCAGATGAGCATAATTATTCGATAAATGAAAAAATAGATAACTTGACTCAAGATGAGTGAGAATCTCATTCCACCACACCATAAAATGAGAGCTCTATTACCTTATCAAAGACGAATAAACAATAGAAAGAAAATAATTGAAGATCACAGACCAAGAGCACCCAAAGTCCCAAATCCAAATGTTGTTGTGCTAGAGGAAATTATAGAAGAAGAACATTTTGAGACCTTTGATCAAGAAACAATCAATGATAAATACGATGTCTTGGATTCCATTCAAATGGAATAAGGTTCATCATATTTTCATATTCTTTATGGATGAGAAGATTATCAATATTCAAAAGACAATGTTGTTTAGACCAAAACTGAAAAAATAAATTCAAGACAAGGGAACAACTAGAAAAAGAAAAAGAAAAAGCCAACATTCTAGAGCCAACAAATCAAAAACTAGTTTTTAATCAGATGAAGACTTCATTACAAATGAATTATAATTTGATTGATGAATTAACTAGGATTCATATTACCTTTCCATTTATGGAGGTAGTTAAGATACCCCATCAAAGACAAAATATTTTAAAGATATTGGATGATACAAATTCAATAATAGAGGAAGTTGTGATGAACACAAGAGAACAAAAAAAATCACATTAGTAAGAACAAGAGTCAAGGTTCCACCATTTTATATATCCTTAGAGAATCGTGACTTTACACTACGTAAATATTTGGTGGATAGTGAATCCACTAACGATAACATGTCATTGTTAGTAATGGGATCTCTTGGAATGAAATGTACAAAGTACTATGAAACTGGTGAAAGTATATATGCCATTGACTCAAAAAAAGTTCCAACTTATAGAGAAATTAAATATTTTTGTGCATGGATAAGTGTAACATCCCACATTACAACAATATTTACTATCATAGTAGTTGATCTACCTATAGCATATAACGTTGTCATGTGAAGAGTTTGGTTCTCATTGATTGGAGGATACATAATTAATTATGGGAGTTGCATGATGCTTCCAAAAACATATGGAACAATAATCAGAGTTCCTCGAGAACATAGAAAACCAATATCATTCAAGAAAAAGGAAACTGAAATGATGCAGACCTATGTAGATGGTGGAATCAAGAATTATGTTATTTTCAACATAGAGCATGTTAATAACCAAATATCAAAAGAGCATAAAAACCTTAGACTAAGTACTCAACGCCTTGAAAAAGAGACAATTTCAAATAATAATCCTCTTCGAGGGGGAAACCTCCTTATACACCACATAAATTTACCAATACAAGATGATTCCAAATGAAAGGGTCTCCTTGGTATATATAGGAGACCAGGAGGTACTGTTGTCGTCCTTATACACACCTGGGGTAACGTGGAAGAAACCTTCAATCCACTTGGTGTGTCCTTGGGGGAAAGTATTGAGTCAAGGTGTTGTCACGTAATCCTCAAATCCTCCATCTAGTCCAACTCCTAGCGAAGCCAAGGGGGGTAGTCCTTATAAAACTAATCTAAGGCTCTTTAACTAAGAAAGAAAAATAACTTTAATCTAGGAGTTTATTGTTTGAAATAAAACTAACAAATCATACATTTAACATTCATCATCATCATAAAGTACTTGCTCATAAACATGCATATATCAAAGGATACAAGATCTGCAAGATTTAAGCATATAAGTTAGACAAAATGCATGAATATAAAATATTTCTCACATGAAAAATAGATACACCAATTATACCAGTGCCTTAAATGGAGTCGTGGGAAATGTAGATCAAAAGTTTTATTAAGTTAAATTAATGTTCAGTTAGTGAGAGAATTTTATCTGCAAGTAAAATAAATGTTTGTCTAAACTATATTCGGTCCTTAGGAAGGGTCCCTAAAGTGGAGGTTGAGAAATGCCACAGATTCAATAGGTTAAGACCACTGATTTGACACACAAGCTCAAGAAAGTGTGGGGGGATCCAACAGGGAGAACCTAGATTTCAAAGTTCCCACCAGATAACCTCACAAATCTTCTTACATTTCCATAAATCGAATATTCCTTGTAGGAATTCCCTAATTAGACTAAAAACAAGGTTCAATTACTTTGTGATGCTTGAAAGAGATAAATTATGTACCTTGCTTTGTAGTTGAAAGACTTGCACAAATACTTGAAAAAAGGGAAATATTTGTTGCAACACTTAAATTTAGTACCCTTGTTTTTAGTTGAAAGATAATATTGAAATATATTCTTAGATATTTAAAAGGTTGCAAGATTTATTGCTGAAAGTAAATGAAGCAATCTAATCTAAACATGCATGAGAGATTCAAGATTCATTAATTTATCCATGCATGTAAAATATGAGTGTGTGTTTGATTTACTTGAATTGTGTGTTTCATTAAGATATTTTTATCATACATAAAAAAATAAAACCACACAAAGATGCACAAATCACCCTAATGGGGATGGAGAAATTGGGCACAAAAGGGCCCTCTTTTATTGCAACTATTACAACAGAGAACAAAGGTTCTCTTTGAGATTTAACTTTAGAAAATAAAAAGGATCCTTATAACCTTTGGATCATTAAAGAAAGTAGAAGAAAGAAGAAGAAAAGGAAAACTTCATTGATGAAGTTAAAACCCCCCTGGGTTCCCCACAAGCTTTGATTTCACCAAAATTTGGTAGAATCTCCCCTTCGACCTATTATTTCTGCAAGAAAACAACAAACAAAGTTTATTAAAATATGTCAAAAAAGATTTTAAGGAAAAAAAAATTATCAAAATTTTTCCGAAAAAATTCGAAGGCAAGAAATGAATTTTTTGGACTTTTTAGATACTTTGCATGAACTAAAATTAGGCTCTCCTAGTTGTTTTTGTTTTCTTCCCTAAAACAAAAAGCATAGGAAAATTAGTTAGCTCGATCTTAAATGCTAAACAAGACACTTAACTAGCTTCAAATCTGAAGGAAAATAGGCTAGAAAATTCCCTAGATCTACTTCTTTTAAATTGAAAGAATTCTAAACTAGATGTAATGTTAGGGACCTAACCCCTCATGTAGGTAGAAAAATGTATTTTGATGTAGTAAAGGTCAATATTAATAAGGCCTTGCAATAAAGTATAATAATCCGAATGTAAGAAGACCTAATAGAAGCTTTTGCTTCTAGAAGGATCTTCCTCTAGATGGTTCTCTTGATAGACATATTTAGTATAAATAGGATTTGAGTGTATGACAGCCCTAGTTTTGATATCATTGTAATAGATCTCTACTCAATTGGAGGTTTCCCCCTTGAAGAGGCAAGTGAACATTGCTCTCAGTAATCGAAGTGCTCTTTCTAGTGTTGTTCTGTTATCATTTCAATATTATTGTGGTGTTTTTCTAGCTATATTGTTGTTCATCTACCATTTCTAGCATTTTATGTATGTTTGTCATACTTTTTATATCTGGAATATTACAAGTGGTATTAGAGAACTTTCCTCAGAAGAAAATTATGGGTTAAATTTTTTTCAGGGTAGAGACGTATTCTGATGTCTTTAAGCCATAGAGATATGTTGTTACATGCAAAAACCTATGGTTGAGGGATTCATACATCCAGGAAATAAAAGTGGTTCTTAAGAACACATATGTTGGCCACCCTTGTAACCCCTTTTGGTACCCCTTCGAGTGGTAGCACATCAGACAACACTTGTGTATGGATCGACCTAGATTTCCTGAAGCCCTCTTTAGATAAACTGATCGGCCACCTGACTACTATAGTGCCACTAAGAACAACACTCAAGAATATACTCTCTAGTACTTGGGTAGTCGGATATTAATTCCAAGGGTATGGTATAGCCTCCTTAGTTAGTGCCCTGAGATATTGGGCTGAGTACTACTGTTGGACCTCGCACATATATCAGAGAGCTATAGCACAGGGAAAACCCTTGTCTATAGAACCCTTGAATACCTAACCCTTGGGGATGAAAACAAAAATAAAACATACAAGATCTATTGCCACACAAATATGTTCAATTTTCCAAATCACTACACATTTATTCCTGGTTAATCATTTGATAATTTCATCACTACAATATTATTTAGAATGGAGTATACCTCTGCAGGTGTAAAAAATAAAATGCAAAAAAAAAGAAGTCTAGAAAATTTTACACCATTATTTGAGACTGATTCCATTGTATTTATCTCTTCACCCTTATAACATTCATACCTATCATTTTTTAGAAAAAAAATTGACCCCACTCACCCCTTTTTGGTTCCCTCGTCATCATGGCCCATACCCATAGCCAAGACTTGGAAGCTTGCTTCAATACGTTGCAATATAATTTCACAGATACCCAACAATAAGTAAAACAACTCAGTTCCAATATTGCCACAATCAATACAAACATGCAGTTCTCCATCATTGCCTCAATCAAGGAACTTAAACAATACATGAATACCTATCTTGAATCTATCATTTCAATGATCTGCACCAAACTACATATCCCTGCAGATACCCCTTTATCTGACCCACATTTTCATATAGAATATGAAACTTCCTCTCATTCCCATAATTTTCATCCCCATCACTTTCAACATGACCTATGCCTTCTGCGGGTGGATGTGACCAAATTTGATGGCTTGGATCCCATTGGTTGGGTAACTCAAATGGAACATTATTTCTCTTTGTATGACATTATAGATGACTTTGCCAAACTTCGGTATGGTGTTCTCCATCTATATCAAGAATGTTGGCAATGGTGGAAATGGAGAAAAACTTCCCCTCAAGGGTATGTTGCTTGGACACACTTTGTGGAAGAGATTTATGAACTCTTTGACATCGACACCAACCATTTAGGCCATTTGAAAAAATTGAAACAATCTGGCACAATGGAAGACTTTATAGCTCCTTTTGAGCGACTGGATTTTCGTACAAAGGGCATGTCTGATGCTTTTTTCAGATAATGTTTTATCAGTGGCCTCAAGGATGAGATTCATGCCCATGTCCTCATGGCTTGACCTTAGAGTTGGGTGGAGACTACTAAAGGAGATAAGTAAGAACAAAAGGTTGTCTCTTCTCAAAACTAGAAACCCTACTTTATTCCTCGCACTAAACCACTAAATCTCACTCCTCCTTCCACTCCATTAAAGATTCAAAAATTGACCAGCACCGAAATGGATGAATGCCAACTCAAATGCCTTTGTTATAATTGTGATGACAAATATTTTCTGGTCCACAAGTGTAAGGAACAAAATATTTTTATGGCCATCTCGAAGGATGTTTCGGAGGAGGATGTTGAAACTCCCCTTGTGTCTCAGTCACCTGAACCCATAGACATAACCCCTCCCTCGGACCCTCCCGAAGTAGAACCAGTCATTTCCCTAAATGGTCTCACTGGCTTCTCTGCTCCCCAAAACCTCAAGCTAATTGGTTAACTCAAGCATAGGAAGGTCATCATCCTTGTTGATAGTGGAAGCACCCATAATTTTATTCATTGCTACATTGCCCAAGAAAATCATTGCTATATCGAGGCAGTCAATAATTTCCAAATCATGATTGCTAATGGCGGCTCCATGAAATGTGGAGGGCATTGTGAAAATGTATGTCTCAAAATTGGTGACTATTGCCTGAAATCTCTTGTGTTTTCTATAGACATGGGCAGTTGTGACATTGTGTTGGGTGCAGACTAGCTAAGGTATTTGGGTCCCATTCTCATGGATTTCAAGGAATTAACCATGCAATTCAATTAGGAGGGCCAAAAATATAAGTTCCAAGGCATCACCGCCAATTCACCTGAAATCATTAGTCCCCATCGCATGGAAAAGTTTCTCAAAAAAGGTCATTCTAGTGTTATTGCCCAACTCCATGCCATATAGGTAACTGAGACACCCTATGTGCCGCAAGACCTCCAATCCATCCTCTCTAAACATCAAGTAGTATTTTCCACTCCCCAGGGAATCTCACCTTCCCATGGTGTTCATGATCATTCCATTCCCCTTATACCAGGAAGCCTTCCTCCCAATATCCATCCCTATCATCACCCCTTTTCCCAAAAAAATGAAATTGAGAAAATGGTTCAATAACTTCTTAACACAGGAATTATCCACCCTAGTATGAGCCCATAATATTCTCCTATGGTCATGGTCCTGAAGAAAGAATCTTCTTGGCGCATTTGTTCTAACTTCTACGCCCTCAACAAACTCACCATTAAAGAAAAATTTCTTATTTTTGTCATTGATGACCTCCTGGATGAATTGAATGGTGCCCAGTTCTTTACCAAACTTGATCTTCATTCTAGTTACCACCAGATCCATATGAAAGAGGTAGACATTCCTAAGACTACCTTTAGAACTCATGAGGGCCATTATGAGCTTTTGGTCATTCCCTTTGGCTTTTGTAATGCCCCCTCAACCTTCCAAAGCCTCATGAATCATGTCGTTCACCCTTTTCTCTGTCATTTTTTCTTAGTTTTCTTTGATGATATCCTCATCTATAGAAAAACCTGGACATACCATCTTTTCCATGTGGACCGAGTTCTCCATCTACTCTATGAGCACAAACTTTTCTTGAAACAATATAAATGTTCTTTTGGCACCTTAGAAGTCGAGCACTTGGGTCATCTTGATGGAAAGAGCAATGTCAGGGTGGATCCCAAAAATATTGAAGCTATGCAAGAATGGCCTCACCCAAAGACTCTCAAAATCTTGCGAGGATTTCTGGGCTTATCAGGTTATTATCACAAGTTTGTTAAGAATTATGGAAAGATTGCAACACCCCTCATGACACTCCTTTAAAAGAACTCTTTCACTTGGAATCAAGCAGTCACTCAAGCTTTTCAAACCTTGAAGATGGCCATGTGCGCCACTCCAGTCCTGTCCCTTCTTGAATTCACAAAGACCTTTTTCATGGAATGTGATGCTTCCGGGAAAGGTATTGGTGTTGTTCTTATGCAAGAGGGTCAACCTTTGGCCTTTACAAGCAAACAAATGTCCAAACAAAATTTGGAAAATCAATCTATGAAAAGGAAATGTTGGCTATTCTACATGTTGTTGATTTGTGGCACCCTTATCTCTTAGGGAAACGCTTCCAAATTAAGAAAGATCATCAAACCCTTAAGTATTTTATAGAACAATGCATTTCCTACCCAGAGAAACAAAAATGGGTGACTAATCTCTTTGGATATGATTATGATATCATTATCAAGAAAGGAAAAGACAATGTGCTTGTGGATGCACTTTCCCAAAAATATGAAGATGAAGGCTCCATGTTTTCTCTCTCCTTCATTGTACCAAATTGGGTCCAAGATGTTCTCCAGGAATGGCTACATGATCCCAAAAGTTCTCATTTGATACAACAATTGTAGTCCAATTCTCCAGTTTCCCTAGGGTACTCTTGTCTCCATCATGAGCTTCGATACAAAGGTCATTTGTATTTAAGTAAACAGTCAAAACTTAAATCCACAATTCTTTCTGATTTTCATGCTACATCCACAACTGTGCACTTCGGGTTTACCAAAACCTATGACAGGGTCAAACGTTCTTTTTTATGGGATGGTATGAAGCAAGACGTTCATAATTTTGTGGCCGAATGTGATGTGTGTCAATGCAACAAGGGAGAAATAGTCAAATCTCCGGGCACACTACAACCTCTTTTGACTCCACCTACTCTTTGGAGGGATATCTCTATGGATTTTATTACAGGCTTACCTAAATTGGGCAATAAATTGGTCATCATGGTGGTAGTTAATTGCCTTTCCAAGTATGTTCATTTATGTGCTCTTCAACACCCATTTACAACATCCACAGTGGCTCAACATTTCATTGATCAGGTCTTCAAGCTTCATGGAATGCCGCATTCTATTGTTTTTTATCGCAACCCAACTTTCACCAGCAATTTTTGGCAAGAACTATTCAAACTACAAGGCACCCAATTGCATCTCATCACAACTTATCATCCCCAAATGGATGGTCAAACTGAAGTTGTCAACAAGTGTTTGGAAACATATTTGAGGTGTTTCGCATCAAAAAATCAAAATCAGTGGGCTCAATGGTTACCCCTAGCCGAATGTTGGTACAACACTTCATACCATACAACTACCCACATGACTCCTTTTGAAGAATTATATGGACAAAATCCACCGTCAGTTCTCTCATATTTACCAGGTTTCTCGAAGTTCCAGGTGGTTGACAAAATTCTTATAGTTCGAGAGGCTATTATCCATACCCTTAAAGAGAATTTGGTCATGGACCAGAATTGCATGAAGCAACAAGAAGATCAAGGTCACTCTGAACGTCAATTTGAAAAAGGGAATCAGGTGTTTCTTCGACTACAACCTTACAAGCAAACTTCTCTCAAGGTCGACCATTATCAGAAACTGGAACCCAAATTTTATGGTCTGTATACAGTTGTCAAGCATGTGGGAGAGGTGGCCTATCAGTTTGATTTTCCCAGTAATTTTAAGCTACATCCTATTTTTCCTGTTTCATGCTTAAAGAAGGTGATTGGAACTAAGTGCCAAACTCAAACCAACCTTCCTGAGTTGGATGAATAAGGCGCCATTTGGATACAACCACAAGTAGTTTTGGACCAGCGTGAGCATTGCCTGCATCAACAAACCATCAAGGAAGTGTTATTCCAGTGGAAAGATACAACTCCAGTAGATGTCACTTGGGAACCAACTACCATTCTGCAGCAATTTCCACATCTCAATCCTTGAGGAAAAGGTTTTTTTTAAGGGGGAGGACATGTTAGGGACCTAACCCCTCATGTAGGTAGAACAATGTGTATTCTGGTGTAATAAAGGTCAATATTAATAAGGCATTGCAATAAAGTAGAATAATTTGAATGTAAGAAGACCTAATAGAAGCTTTCGCTTCTAGAAGGATCTTCCTCTATATGGTTCTCTTGATAGACATATTTAGTATACATAGGAGTCGAGGGTATGAGAACCCTAGTTTTGATATTATTGTAATAGAGCTCTGCTCAACTGGAGGTTTCCCCCTTTAAGAGGCAAGTGAATATTTCTCTTAGTAATCGAAGTGTTCTTTCTGGTGTTCTTTTGTTATCATTTCAGTATTCTTGTGGTGTTATTCTGATTATATTTTTGTTCATCTGCCATTTATACCATTGTATTTCTGTTCTGCATACTTTTTATATCTGGAATATTACATCTATAAAATTTTCATGCAAATGAAACTGATTTAAACTTTTTATTTAAGATTATCTTCTCAAGCATGCAATGAAAGAGTAACCAAGCAATTTTAAAAGATAAATGAGAGGGAGAATATGGAACTCTTGTCTTTCAAAAATTGAAAGTTTATGGAAGATGGGGTCCGTTGATGAAGAGTAGAGGGAACTCAATATTTTGAAACTCTTGGACAATGATAGTTGAAGCAACAAACTATCAATGCTCCAATCTTGAGGAACCTGCAACAATGTACTCCAATCCTGCAAACACTTGTTAAAGGTCTCCCCTACACAAAACAATGCTCAAACATGCATGTTAGTTTAACCAAAAATGAAGCATGCAATATAAAAGTCTATGATTTATAACGAAGAAATAATATGAATCAACTAGATTTATCTTATCCTACTGTATCATATCATACCTTCAAATCCTTGCAAATGAATTAAAAAATTGAAATACAAGATACAAGTTACCTCATAAAAAA
Organism: Picea engelmannii; assembly: GCA_009831015.1. Taxonomy (NCBI): domain Eukaryota; kingdom Viridiplantae; phylum Streptophyta; class Pinopsida; order Pinales; family Pinaceae; genus Picea; species Picea engelmannii. Next base: position 15,603 of record ML812339.1, read on the forward strand.
AATGGCACTAGATCCAAGCATCCACACATAGCATCCACAAAAACAGAACTCCAAAGTCTTCTTTATTCAATTCTCAAATGATACAATGATACAATAGGTCTATCTTCCCAAGATCCACTCTCATGAATGGAGGAGGGGTAGCCTTTCATTTATAGATTTAGGTGGTTATAAATTCAATGAGGAATGCGTGAGCTAAGAGGGAAATGCGCATTAGGGTTAGAGTAAATGCGTGAGTGAAGGGGAGATGCATGAGGTTGATGGGAGGGATTAGTGGAGTGGATAGGAGATGTGTAGAGTGGAGGAGTAGTGGATTTGGAGTGAAGTGAGGTGAGAGTGGGGTGAGGTGGATTGAAGGGGTATTTAGGAGTGGCGTGAGCTCATTGGGATGCACACCCCTCATCTAGAATGCACCAACTAGGAAAGTGGGGTCGAGTTCCCACATTGGGATATCCCCCAAGTCCAGATCACCCTCATTGAAGTCAAAATCACCTTAGCTTAACTCGTTTAGGCTTCCATCCAACTGGGGACATGAGAAAAATATGTTTCCAACATGTTCCCCAGTTCTCCTGAAAAATAGAAAATGAATTTAATACCCCTTTTCCATAAATTTTGAGTAATTTTGTTTTTTTAGTGATAATAATCACTTTTTTGTGTCAAAATATGGGAAATAGGGGTTTACATGATACTATGGAATGGAAAACGACCATAAATATGGAATTTGACAATGTTTGATTCCATATTTTTAGAATTTATTTACTCAGAATAAAAAAATTCCATTTTTGCAGGAATTTAATTAATTCACTAAAACAAAAAAAAAACTATCAAACCTAGCCGCAATTTCCAAATGACTCAATCAACATGACCTAGTATGAGCTCATGTACATTTAGATACTAGACATCGGTTTTCCATGCCAAGGCCTAACCACCAACACATACTCTAGCTTTGGAGTCCGTCTTTTGAGTAAAAAAACTTAGAAATTATTTAATCGCTCACAAAGGAAAGCAAAAAAAATAATTAACAAGTGAAAAAAAACACTCTAGAGTACATGTTTGTGCCTAGGTATTAGTTGGATAATATCCTTTTACAATATTTCATAATCATGTCATTTATTACAATGGTGGAAATGCAAAAAAAAGTGATCTTTCATAAGACCGACTGAACTCTAAACTCTGTCATATGAGCACTGATTGCTCATTCTTTGGCGGCTCTTTAGGTAATCCGGCTTGTGAAAATTGGTGGACAACATTGGCTCCATATGGGGACGTGTGGTTGATATTTAAATCTATAGGAGATCATGAGAGAATCCATAATTACGCTACCTGCATCATGGACGCATGTTAGCAATCATATCCATATAAAACCAACATTAAACACAATTTGCATTGCAAATATACAAGTACATATAATACAACAAAAGCATTAGTATACATGTGCATATAGTACAAAAAAATAAATAATGTACAGAAAAGACAAAGAATAATGTACAAAAGATAAGGGTTAGAGAGTATGATACAGTAGATTCCCCCATGGGCATCAGATGACCTCTGTGAAGAAAATCTTGAGAAGTTACTCATTGACTGGAAGGGCCAAATTCTCACCATCCAACCTGTTTAGATAAAATGAATTATTGTCAGCTGAACCATGTATGATGTATTGACTTGTCCATAAACTGTCGAACTTTCCATGATTCCCTAGCTTTTCCCTTCTTTTATCCCAAAGAAGGACTATATCTCCTTCTTGAAAAACTCTCTGTTGTGAGGAATTGTCAAAATTCCTCTTTACCCTGTCCTGATTCTTTATGCTTTGATCCAATGCTTTCCTTCTAATTTCATCTAACTCTATCAACTGATCAATTATGTTCTGATGGAATTCCTCATCAAGATCATATTTCGGAACAAACCGATACACCAGAATATTTAAGTGAACTGGTAAAGTAACATCAAGCCCGTAGACAAGCTCAAAGGGGATTTTACCGGTGGAACTATTTTTGGTTATTCTTTCCGCCCATAATGCAAACTTAATCTTGTTGTACCATGACCTATTATTATCCCCTATTGTTTTCTTAAGAATATTCATTAAGTTCTTATTGTTGGATTCAAAAATACCATTACCTTGGGGATAATAGTTTGAAGAGTGGGACAACCCAATGCCATACTTAAAACATAAAGAATATAAATATATATAACCGAAGGCCTTGGCATTATCAGTTGTAATCTTGGCAAGCACACTGAACTGAGTGATTATCCTATCTTCAAGGAAATCCATGACCACTTTGTCGGTTGCTGACTTAGTGGGTATTGCTTCTACCCACTTAGCAAAATAGTTAGTTGATGTAATTATCCAAGTATAACCATTACTTGAATTATCCTTAAACTGACCAATGAAATCAATTCCCCACTATTGAAAAGGATCTTCGATAGCCACAGGCTGAACAGGCAAGGTTGCTAGCTTTTGCTTCTCTGAAAATAACTAACGCTACTGACAACCCCTGACCATTTTGTATACATCTGAGAAATGATCGGCCAATAGTAACCTACTCTAAGGATCTTGTGGGTGGTATTTTTAGCAGCAAAGTGTCCACCACAAAATCCTGAATGGAAGTCAACCAAATGTCTCTTGTACTCTAGCTCATCAAAACACCTGAGTATCACTCCATTGGGGTTCTTCCACCCCAATCTGTCTTGAATGATACAATACGTAGCTTCTTTTAACCTTAAATCCCTCCTCTTGTGACCAATCAAATGACTTGGGCAAGTAAGGTTTGAGAGAAAGTATATGATATTTGGATACCATTGGTGTTGTTTTAATTTCTGAAGCTTTGATGACAAGGTTGGCCTAGTTTGATTTTTTTGGCATACTAAGTCCAACACTTGTTCATTTCCTTTAGTGATAATTTGAACTAAACCTTGACCTTTAATCAACTTAGTGGGTTTAATCTCTAAGTCATATTATTGAATCTTTGAAACCCACTTACCTCTATCTCCCAAGAAATCCTGCTACCCAAGGATATCCTTTACTACTCTATGAGGGACATACCCCACAATTGTTTAGTATCCTATGTCGACTCAGAAATATTTGAGATATTTGACTAAGGCATAAACTTGCTTTTCCATACTAGTATAGTTAAAATTTGAATTTTTTAGTGCCTTACTCATAAAATAAATGGGTTTCTCCTGACCCTCATCATTTTTCTGGAGCAAAATCCCTGCAATAGTGTCCTCAGAAGAAAAGGAAAAGATTTAAAAATATTTTGAATAATCAGGACTAATTAGCACAGGTGATTTTCCAATTGCATCCTTAATAGTTTTGAAAGCAATCTTTCCTTCTTTTGTCCACTCATACTTAGCATCTTTATTTAATAGCTTAATGAGTGGTTTCATTAACTCAACTAAGTTAGGTATGAACCATCTAATGAAGTTTATCTGTCCAAGAAAATATTGAAGTGATTTCTTGGTTGGGGGTAAAGGAACTTTTTGTATGGCTTCGACCCTTTCAGGATCCATTTTTACCCCCACTTATGCTATAATGTGACCTAGCAGCTTGCCTTTGTCAACACCCAAGATGGACTTAGTTGGATTCAAGGAGATACCATATTTTTTTCATCTTTAAAAAACCTTCCTAAGATGACTTATGTGATATGACCTTTTCTTAGAAAAAACTGTTAAGTCATCTTGGTAGATTTCTATGATTTTACCCATTAGTTCATGGAAGGAAAAATCGATGGCTCTCTGAAAAGTGGCACCTGCATTAAGTAATCCAAAAGTCATCCTTAGGTATTCAAAAGTGCCCCAAGTTGTGGTGAAAGTAGTTTTGTTCTCATCTTCCTTCCTCACCAAAACTTGGTTATAGCTCGAGAGGCCATCCAACATGGACATAATCTTGGAACCAGTTACCCTTTGAAGTAGGGTATTCATGTTGGGTAGGGGATAGTTGTCTTTAATACATGCAAGATTTAAGTTTCTAAAATCAATACATAATATTATTCCCCCATTCTTTTTTCTGACAACAACTAAATTGGAGCACCAAGATGAATGTGTGGTTGGAGCAATGATTCCAACATCCAACAACTTTCAAAGTTATTTTCCGGATAATCCACAGTTGGAGTCATTTTTTCATAGACGTTTCGAATCCGAATCGGGATTCATCATCAAGACTAATAATCAATTTCAAAGCTTGATGATCTTGTTCAATTAATAGTAGATGCAGGACAGTTTTAGATTATAATTAGGTTGGCTATCTGTAACACCCTATTTCTAGAACTAAGGCAAAATTAAAATCCATTTTAGGATTAATAAAATGATGATAATTAATAATAATTAATAATTAATAATATTTCATAATTCTAGTTTTTTTTTATAATATTATATATAGGTCTAGGGTTTTAAGGGGATTTATTAATGTTGAGTTATAGATATAAAGTTCTAGGGTTAGAATTAGATTGATTTTATTTGATTTATTAATAGTACTAGGGTTTCTTAAATGAGTTTAATATGATATAATAGGGTGAAATTAATTTTAGGTATTATGTTTAGTTAAAGAATTAGTTTTAAGTGGTTGTAATAAAACTAGGGTTTCTATAGGATATAGTAGTGTAAATGTTATAAATATATGAGCTAAGGGTTTTAAGAAATTTTCTAAATAGGGTTAATTTATGTTTTAATATGATTTTGTATTATTATTACGTCTAGGTGTTAAGTTTAATTTATGAATTAGTTTAGAAGTGATTATAATAAATCTAGGGTTTCTATAGGATATAATAGTGTAAGATTGTGTATTCGTTATGTTTTATGTATATCATTTTTAGGTTTGATAATGTTATAAATATATAAACTAGGTCTAAGTATTATGTTTAATATAATAATTAGGTTTTAATGTTATATATATATATATATTATTAGGTCTAGGTATTATGTTTAATTTAAGAATTAGGTTTTAAGTGATTGTAATAAAACTAGGGTTTCTAAAGGATAAAGTAGTGTAAATGTTATATATAAATAACAACTAAGGGTTTAGAAATTTTCAATTGGCTTAGGATACTAAGTGGTAGGTTTGATTTATAATTTAGGTGGTAGGTTTGATTTATAATTTAGGTCTTAAGTGATTAGGGAGTGTAATTAGTAGTGTATAAGATAATCTAGGGTTGGAAAGGTAAAATTGAGTATTAGTATATATAGTGTCATTTAGGGTATAAGTGTAGTAAAAGGTTTCTATGATTAGAATTTTATAGTGGGTGAATTAAGGTTAGTTAGACCTCTAGACCTATGAACCGACTCAAAGGTAAACCACAAAAAAGAAAGGAAAGGGAGGTGGTGTCAAACCTGATTCTATCTATGAGTTTCCCTAAGTTGGTTGATTAATGGGTGCCAAAATCTACTTACCTCCAGGCCACCGTCTCTGTTCATGTTGTTGGGGTGCTTGAATATCTCTAGAGCTTCGCTTAAGTGTATTTTGTAGTAATGGTCCTCTTTTGCTAGTATCTTGGTATCCTCAAGGCAAACATGGTGTTTGGTCTTAAGTGAGTGTTCTACTAAGGCTGAAGTGCGAGTGCGTTCATTTTTTATGTCTGCTTCATGTTCCTTGATTATTACCTGAAATGATCGTCCAGTTTCCCCAATGTAACATTTCCCGCATGAGCAAGAGATCTTGTAGATGCCTTTTCCTTGTTTTTGGTCTATGGGGTCCTTTATCGACTTCATTCTTTGTCTGATAGTAATTAGGGGTTTGAAGGAGGTTTTAATTTCTTTCCTTTTTAACACCTTTGCAATCTTGTCCATGACACCCCTAATGTAGGGAAGAGGTGCCAACAACTTTTTGAGCTTGGCTTGAACTAGAGGTGCCAACTTAGGATTTATTTGCCTAAGATTTTTTCTGAAAGGTCTTGTGTCATCCTTGAGGGGGATAGTGTGTTGAAACACATCCTCTTTGTATTCTTTGAGTTCATCATATGTGAAAGAAAACACATCCCTATACTCCCGGACCAAGATGATCAATTCCTTTCTCTATTTTTCTGAGTTTCCTTTTCCAATTTTTATAATCCTTGGGACTTCCTCTATCCCAATGTTGATTTCAATATACTTGCCATGCTTTATTGTTTCTTTTTAATTTTTGTACATGTCATGCTAGTCAAAGATTTCTTCTAGGGAAAATATTCCTTTAGGGACTGGAGTTTTAATTAGATTATCCTCCTCAACATATTCTTTACCCTCCTATTTGTAGATGACATTAAAATCTAAGAATTATTCTATATTATGGATGAACCTCAGAATTTGTTCATCATTCTTGAAAATTTTCCAATGGTCAATATTATCCGGGACAGATGACCTAAATATTATCTCTAACTTACCTTCACCTTTCATTAGATATTTTGAGGGTTGGAGGGCGGAAGTTGCTACAAATAGACTATCATCCAAGATGTTTTTTTCTCTAGGGATAGCAATGAGTTCCATGGCATCAAAGAATTCCATGGTATCCCATACAACATTTATGTATCTTCTTAACCTCTCACTTTTGCATGCATACTTATTCTTTACTTGGAGAATCATTAAGCCCAAGTCACCCTTTATGTTGAGAATCTTGATACCCATGTCCTTAGTGATTTATAAGCCTAGAAAAAGTGCCTCATACTCTGCCACATTATTAGTTGCATCAAATTCAGGTCTGAATGCAAAATTGTAAGTCTTTCCTGTTGGAGTTTTTAATACAATACCTGCCCCTTTGCTTAATCTAGAGTGGGCTCCATAAAAATTCATTTTCCAAGATGTATTGCTAACTTTTTCATCTCTTAACTTCTATTGAATTTGAGATAAGAAGTTATAACATATGGAGAAGTCACCCATATCAGTCACTTGGCAAAGAAACTCATTAAACTGCTCTTTAGGGTCTTCTATGTGATACTTCCTTTCAGTTTCCCTAAAGAGTCTGAAACTTTCGATTGAGGGAGGAGGGTATGGAATAGTAAAAAATGTCAAATCCATATTCAATAAGCCACCCATATGATCTCCCCATTTCTTGGATATAAGCATCCCCCATGCAATCTGCACATCTATAACAAGGACATCCATTTTGAATGCAAAGTTAGGATGGAAGGTTAGCTTGACTGGGAGATCTATGATTATTCTGTGTGTTTCTATTTCTCTTGAGTCCATGGCACACACATTTTGATAAGGCCATGTGATTTTTAGACCTAAGCTTTGCATAATACCTTTGGTGATAATGTTTGATGAAGCCCCTAAATCATACATGCAGTTGTGTAGCCAGTGATCATTTATTTCTAGTGAGACAAAGAAAGGAGGACTTTCTTCCTTAGTCCCATCTCTGCTAGTTAAGACCATTAGAGGATCTTTGTGTTGTTCCTTAACCATTTCTTTCTCCTTTGGATAAACTTTATTACTTGGAACAACTTTATTGCTTGAAGCAACTTTATTACTTGGAGGATCTATAGGTTGTAGAAGATTTTCTTTTTATGAAGGAATTTTTAAGAGATCTGACACTAAAACCAAGACCTTTGCATTTTCTATCCAACTATATAAATCAACGTTTAGATTAGCAATTAGAGTGTGTATAGGAGTAGTTACCTTTGGAAAGTTGGGTTGAGAGTTGCTAGTTCCTTCTTTTCCCTTCCTCTGGTAGACTATCCCTCTGTGCCTTGTTATCTCTAAGATATTCTCATCTATAGGTTTGTGACCATATAATTTAGTCACATTATCATATTCTTCAACCACTATATTTTCTTTATCACTTCTCTCTTGCATTTGAAGCCAATAATCCATAGATAGAGGGTGATTTTCAACAAAATTATTGATGTGGTTGGAATTTCTGAGCTGACCTACATAGTTATTTTCTAGAGGAAGGCCTTGTTCATTAATTTGGAAAAATACTCAACAGGTAGATTCCTCATGAAAGTCTTCACAAGATCTATAGAAAGGTGGTGCTTCTTCATGAACCCCATTATTGGACTCTAGTTGATTAGGGGGCCTCTGGTCTTGAGGGGGACCTTTTCTCTGACACCTATCATTATTTGGTCTATGTTGAAACCTATTGTGTTGTGGCCTTTCCATTGCTATTGACCTATTTTTCATGGATCTAAGATGATTAGCATGGGTAGCTTCCATTTGTTTGACTATATTAGTAACGGACTTTAGGGGGTCGAAATTTGGGTCTTTATTTTCGGGAGCTGCAGCCACAACCTTGTCCTTAACCTTTGTTTGCCTAGAAGAAATGCCTCTGCTAAAACCAGGAATGTTGGACTTGCATGAATCCTGCATGTTTTTATCTATTTTGACTGCTATTTCTTGAGATGACTTGAGGTTGAGGGGTTCCTTATCTGTAAGCTGGTATCTCATTTCCCCTCCAAAGGCCTCAACATAATAGATTACAATAGTGTCATTAGGAGGATTTATGCTAGTGTGCATGTTGGAGACAAGTTCATTGAATCTTTTATTCAACTCGTCCATAGTTTTATTTTCATTCTTTTTTATTGAGTTAAGAGCTGCTAACAATTGACGGTGATCTTTCTTTTCCCCCCACTTTTCTATGAAGGCATCTGTAAGATCTTTGAGTGTTTTGAATTTGTTGTCAGGCATATCTTCATACCAATATAAGGAATCTTCTTCTAAGGATAGAAAAAATAATTTCATCTTGACATCCTCATAATCATGGGTTGCACACCATTTGTTAGTACATCTCATAAAAAACTTAATGTGCATTTTGGATGAGACAACATTATTACCTTGGAAACTAGGCAACTTTTCTATGGCTTTTTCAGGAAGAGCATGCAAATAATTATTAATTGTAGTAAAATTACATTTATCATATATAGACATTTCTGAAGTAAATATTTTACTAACAAAGAGCAAGTGAATATCAGAAATGGACTTGGTCCCTAAATGACTAAGGAATCTATGGTAAGAGGCTTTTGTTGGATCATGTTGTCATTGATGCCAATGGTTTGTCATTGATGCCAATGGTTTGATTACTTGGGAGATTGTTGGATCATATGTCATTGATGTAAATGGTTTGGTTTGATTGATGTCA
>ML812339.1:24736-57853 GCA_009831015.1 Picea engelmannii
GTGTTCATTGTGGTGATGACTTGTTGATGATATATTGCTGATATATGTTGCTGATATGTGCTCACATCTAACTGGTTATAAATGATAACAATGGGTAATGAATAAATGTTGAATGCTAATTGATGAGTTTTTGTGCAAGAGGGCACTTTTGGGAAAAAGAGCCCCACACTCATTCACCCCCCCTCTAAGTGTGGTAGGTGTGTCCAACAGCTTTGGCTAACCTCCTTCGATAAACCTTTTCAGGTTCAGGAATGAAGTTAAGTAGGACTTATGAGTTCCTCCTTGTAGAATACTTAGTCAAATTGGTATTAACTGGAGTCTCTAGATGGTTGAGTCTATTTCTGATAAACTACAAGCATCAAGAAAAACTAAGTAAAATAAAAGGAAAAATAAGTCATGTTCCGGGACTAGAAAGGTTTATCCTCGACAATGGCACCAAAAATGTTGTCGTCCTTATACACACCTGGGGTAACGTGGAAGAAACATTCAATCCACTTGGTGTGTCCTTTGGGGAAAGTCTCAAGTCAAGGTGTTGTCACCTGATCCTCAAATCCTCCATCTAGGGAAATTCCAAGCGAAGACAAGGGGGGTAGTCTCTATAAAAATAATCTAAGGCTCTTTAACTAAGAAAGAAAAATAACTTTAATCTAGGAGTTTATTTTTTGAAATAAAATTAACAGATCATACATTTAACATTCATCATCATCATAAAGTACTTGCTCATAAACATGCATATATCAAAGGATAGAATATCTGCAAGATTTAAGTATATAAGTTAGACAAAATGCATGAATGTAAAAGATTGCTCACATGAAAAATATATACACCAATTATACCAGTGCCTTAAATGGAGTCGTGGGAAATGTAGATCAAAAGTTTTATTAAGGTAAATTAATGTTCATTTAGTGAGAGAATTTTATCTGCAAGTAAAGTAAATGTTTGTCTAAAATAGATTTGGTCCTTAGGAAGGGTCCCTAAAGTGGAGGTTGAGAAATGTCACCGATCCAATAGGCTAAACCCTTTGATTTGACACACAAGCTCAAGAAAGTGTGGGGGGATCCAACATGGAGAACCTAGATCTCAAAGTTCCCGCCGTATAACCTCAAAAATCCTCTTGCGTTTCCACTAAAGTGAATATTCCTTGTAGGATTTCCCTAATTACACTACAAACCAGGTTCAATTACTTTGTAATGCTTGAAAGAGATAAATTATGTACCATGATTTGTAGCTGAAAGACTTGCACAAATACTTGAAAAAAGGGAAATATTTGTTGCAACACTTAAATTTCGTACCCTTATTTGTAGTTGAAAGATAATATTGCAAGATATTCTTAGAGATTGAAAAGGTTGCAAGATTTATTGTTGAAAGTAAATGAAGCAATCTAATCTAAACATGCATGAGAGATTAAAGATTCATTAATTTAGCCATGCATGTAAAATATGAGTGTGTTTTCGATTTACTTGACTTGTGTGTTTGATTAAGATATTTTAAGCATACATCAAGAAAAAAAACCACACAAAGACGTACAAATCCCCCTAATGGGGATGGAGAAACTGGGCACAAAAGGGCTCTCTTTTATTGCAACTATTACAACAGAGAACAAAGGTTCTATTTGAGATTTAACTTTAGGAAAGAAAACGGATCCTTATAACTTTTGGATCATTAAATAAAGTACAAGAAAGAATAAGAAAAGGAAAACTTCGTCGATGAAGTTAAACCCCCCAGGGTGCCCAGAAAGCTTTGATTTCGCCAAAATTTTGTAGAATCTCCCCTTGGAACTGTTATTGCTGGAATAAAACAATAAAAAAAGTTTATTAAAAGACGATGAAAAATATTTAAAAAAAAAGAAAATTATGAAAAGTTTTCCGAAAAAAATTCTAAGGCAAGAAATGAAATTTTTGGACTTTTTAGACACTTTGCATGAACTAAACTTAAGCTCTCCTAGTTTTTTTTGTTTTCTTTCCTAAAAAAACAAACATAGGATAGTTATTTATCTTGATCTTAAATGCTAAACAATACACTTAACTAGCTTCAAATCTGAAGGAAAAAAGGCCAGAAAATGCCTTAGATGTACTTTTAAATTGAAAGAATTCTAAACTAGATCTAGAAACTTTGCATGCAAAGGAAAGTAATTTAAAATTTTGATTTAAGATTAACTTCTTAAGCATGAAATGAAAGAGTAACCAAGTAATTTTAAAAGAGAAATGAGAGGGAGAAGAAGAAACTCTTTTCTTTCAAAAATTCAAAGTTTATGGGCGATGGGGTCCTTTGATGAAGAGTAGAGGGAACTCGATATTTTGAAAATATTGGACAATGAAAGTTGAAACAACAACCTATCAATCCTCCAATCTTGAGGAACCTACAACAATGTACTCCAATCCTGCAAACACTTGTTAAAGGTATTCCCTCCACAAAACAATGCTCAAACATGCATGTTAGTTTAACTGAAAACGAAGCATGCAATATAAAAATATATGATTTATAAGGAAGAAATAAGATGAATCAAAATAGATTTAGCTTATCCTACTGTATTATAGCATACCTTCAAAGCCTTGAAAATGAATTACAAAATAGAAATACAATATACAAGTTACCTCATAAAAAAAATGGCACTAGATCCAAGCATCCACACATAGCATCCACAACAATAGAACTCCAAAGTCTTCTTTATTAAATTCTCAAATGATACAATGATACAATAGGTATGTATTCCCAAGATCCAACTCTCATGAATGGAAGAGGGGTATCCTTTCATTTATATCTTTAGGTGGTTTTAACTTCAATGAGGAATGCTTGAGATAAGAGCGAGATGTGCATTAGGGTTAGGGTAAATGCGTGAGTGAAGCGGAGATGCGTGAGGTTGATGGGAGTGCCGAGTGGAGTGGATAGGAGATGTGTAGAGTGGAGGAGTAGTGGAGGTGGAGTGACGTGAGGTGAGAGTGGGTTGAGGCGGAGTGAAGGGGTAGTTAGGAGTGGCGTGAGCTCATTGGGATGCATGCCCCTCATCTAGAATGCATCAACTAGGAAGGTGGGGTCGAGTTCCCACATTGGGATCTCCCCCAAGTCCACATCACCCTCATTGAAGTCGACCTCACCTTATATTAACTTGATTAGGCTTATAGTCAGTTGGGGACATGAGAAAAATATGTTTCCAACATGTTCCCTAGTTCTCCTACAAAATAGGAAATGAATTTAATTACCCCCTTTCCATAAATTTCAAGTAATTTTGATTTTTTAGTGATAATAATCACTTTTTTGTGTCAAAAGATGGGAAATGGGGGTTTACATGATCCTTTGGACTAGAAAATGACCATAAATATGGAATCTAACAATGTTTGATGCCATATTTTTACAATTTATTGACTCATAATTAAAAAATTCCATTTTTGCAGGAATTTAATTAGTTCACTAAAACATTAAAAAAAAACCCATCAAACCTAGCCGCAATTTTCAAATGAATCAATCAACATGACCTAGTATGATCTCATATAAATTTATAAACTATACATTGGTTTTTAATGCCAAGGCCTAACCACCAACACATACTCCAGTTCGGGAGTCTGTCTTCTGAGTGAAAAAACTTAGAAATTATTTAATCGCTCGCAAAGGCAAGAAAAAAAAATAATTAATAGTTAAAAAAAATACTCTAGAGTACATGTTCATGCCTAGGTCTTAGGTCATTTATTACAATGGTGGAAATGTGGAAAAAAATAGTCTTTCATAAGACCGGTTGAACTTTGAAGTCTGTCATATGAGAATTGATTGCTCATTCTTTGGCGGCTCTTCATGAAATCCATCTTGTGCAAACTCATGGAGAACAGGTACAATTACAACTAATGGACCCAACCTAACATAAATAAAATAACAATACTAATGTAATATGCCCCAATTAAGGGGTAATTTTCCACTATTTAGGGCTTAACATGCCCCTCCCCTTCAGAAAAGAGTTGTCCACAACATTTGAGTAATTATGGATGCTTTTGTATAAAATAATCATCTTACCAAGAGGAATCTTCAACAGGTAGTTTCTTCCACTTAATGAGATACTCTTAACTGTATCTATTGCTCAGCTGGTGAATTCTTGTGTCAGTGATAGCTTCAAGCTCCAATATGATTTTTCCTTCCTCGTCAAGTTCTGGAAATATAGTTTGAATTGAGATCTTGTCACCTATAAACTTGTTTAAGCATGAAACATGGAAAACTAGGTGTACTCATGAAGATGAAAGAAACTCCAATTTGTATGCCATAGTACTAATCTTTTGCAACACCTTATAAGGGCCATAGTACTTTGGTGATAATTTATTATTCTTCTTATCTTGCTTGAGGGCCATGTGTTTGCATCATTGTAGTCTTAAAAATACTCAATCCTCTAATTCAAAACTTGTTTCACTATGATGTTGATCTGCTTGTTGTTTCATGTGATTATATGCCTTGGTCAGGCTATCCTTTACGAGTTGGAGAACTTTTTGTTCATGCTTGGTGTGATCTTCCATTACTTGAACCTTAGATTTTTCTTTTAGCTAAGAAGTGATGGACGATGGATGATATCCATAGAGTTCCATAAATGGTTTCATTTTTGTTGCAGTATGAAAGGAAGTGTTATACCACCATTCTGCTAAGGGTAATCACTTGAACCAGTATGTTTGTTTATTAGAGATAAATCAATGAAGGTAGCCTTCCAAACATTTGTTCACTATCTCAATTTGTACATGAGATTGAGGATGATAAGATAAGATATGAGCCAATTGAGTACCCAAACAAGAAAAAAATTATTTCCAAAAATGTCCAGTGAAGATGGGATCTCTTTCACTTACAATAATATTTGGGCTTCCATGTAGATTTTGATGTGTTTCCATGAATGTAGTGGAAATTTTACTTTCTTTGAAAGGATGAGAGAGTGCACAAAAGTGTGTGTACTTGGTCAATATATCAACAATCACCATGATGACACTCTTTCCTTCAAACTTCGGTAACCCTGTGATTAATTCCATGGAAACCTCCTCCTAGCGCTAACTTGGGATGGCTAATTGTTGTAAAATACCTGAGGTATTAATTGTTTCCACCTTGTTTTGTTGGAAAACCAAAAATTCTTCCACAAACCTTTGAACATCAGTTTTAATGCCACGCCAAAAAAATTCCTTCTTGACCCTATGGCAGGTTTTCAAAACTCCTAAGTGCCCTCGTAATAGAGAGGTGTGAAATTCCAAGAGTACCTTTCGTTTGAGTTGGGAGTTCTTACATAAATATAAGTGATATTTGTACTATAGTGAATCATTTTTCCATGTAAATGTATCTGATGCACTCGAATCTTGTTGCAACCTTTGAATGGGAGTCAGCATGTTTCAATCATTCTTCTATTCATCCCTTGATTTTATTATCCAATCAGGTTGGATGATCAAGATAGCATAGAGAAAGTCCTCAACATATTCATCCTTTCTTGAGAGTGCATCTTCCACAACATTTTTCTTTCCTTTTTTGTAAATTATTTCAAAATCATAACCCAACATCTTGGTCACCCATTTTTGTTGTTCTTCTAAAGATATTCTTTGTTCCAAGAAGTATTTAATACTATCATGATCTGTTATGACATTGAAGTGCCTAGCTATTAGGTAAGGGTTCCATCTCTTCAATGCTTCTATTTCCATCATTTCCTTCTCATAAATGGGTTTGTGTAAGTCCTTTCCCTTGAGTGGCCAAATTTCAAAAGAAAGGATCCTTCCTTCTTGCATTAGAAAAACACCAATTACATTTCCTGAGGCATCGCATTCCACAAAAAAGTTTTTTGTGAAGTCTAACGTGGTCAAAACAAGTACTTTGCACATTGCCTCTTTAAGTTGTTCAAAATAATGAGTTTCTTCTGGAGTCCATGAAAATGCATCCTTCTGAGTTAATGTCATTAAATGTGTTTATATTCTTCCATAGTTCTGAACAAACTTTTGGTAGTAACCTGTCAAAGACAAAAATCCTCTAAGATTATTCAACGTTTGGGAATCGACCAGTCCCTCATGACCTTAATCTTGTTAGGGTCTACCTTGACACCTTCATGAGATATAATATGACCCAAATACTCTACCTCCTTCACCCCAAATAAATATTTGGATGGTTTGGCATATATTTGTTGCTCGTTTAATAGATGTATCACCCTTTCAACATGTCAAACATGATCCTCCCAAGACTTATTGTAGATTAGTATATCATCAAAAAATACTAACACAAATTTTTGAAGGAAGGGATGGAAAATGGAATTCATCAACCGTTGAATGTGGAAGGTGCATTCGTAAGGCCAAAATTCATGACCAAAAATTCATAATGGCCTTCATGATTTTAGAATGCTCTTTTTGAGATATCTTCTTCCTTCATTATAATCTGATGATACAATGAACAAAGATCCAACTTTGTGAAGTAGATTGCTCCATGTAGTTCATATAAAAATTCATCAATGATGACAATGGGAAACTTATATTTAATAGTGATCTTGTTGAGCTCTCTAAAATATAGACACATAATACATGATCCCTCTTTCTTGAGTACCATTACCATTTGTGCAGAGTAAGAACTTTTTCTAGGTCTAATAATGCCAACCTCTAACATTTTTTCAACCATACACTCAATTTTACTCTTCTGGGAATAAGGGCATCTATAAGGACTGATGTTAGGAGGAACACTCCCAAGAATTAGGTGAATAACATGATCATGATTGCAAGTGGGTTGAATACCTCCGAGAATATCTTCAAATACTTTGGAATGCTTATTAATGATCCCTTGGAGATCTAGGGGAAGATATAGCTTAGATGTTTGAACATCTAGTGAGCATAGTTGTACAATTACACCTCTATGCTCCCTTTTCAATAATTTTTCCATTCCATTAGATATTATTACCTTACTAGGTTCACTTGTGATGCACCTTAACTCAATTTCCTTTCCTTCCAATGAAAATTTCATGAAAATTAAAAGCCAGTATTCCCAATGATTGCAACCATTGGACTCCTAGTACAACATTAACACCACCCAAGGGTATATAAATAATTGGACTATTCATTACATATTCACCTATAGTAAGATTGATCTTATGGAATTTTACTGAGAAATTGATAGTTACTCCATTTGCAATCATTACTTGAAACTATGACACTACATATATAAATAAATTGAGAGCTTTGCCTAATTTATAATGAATTAAATTATGAGCACTACCAAAATCAATTAAGACTATTAGCTTTTTCTTTTTGATATATCTTTCAATCTTGATGGTTTGAGGAGTGATAATTCTAGACCTTGCTGATTTTTGTCCCTTCCATGTGAGCGTACTTGTAAAGTGTGCCAAGCACACAATATATGATATTTGATTCTGAAAATTTGCACCAGAAATACTAAATAATTTCCAATTTCCAATGCAAATATTCTCACTTAATTTGGATACTCACTAAAGAACATATCATTGTTTTATCCAGAACACATGTTTGAGACTAGTTAATATGACTATTTAGCTACCCTATCTTACACAGGGTGTATCTACACAAGTAGGATGACCCAAAAGCTAAAACTTTTATCAAAACTACCTTGATAATTTATATGAATATTCTCTGAGTTTCAAGTTCAGAAACATTAGAGAAAAAAAATTATAGAGAAAATTACACGATAGATAAATTTAGGATGATTCCAGAACCTGATATTACAAAGGCTATATCTCCAAAATTATAAATACTAAGGATATGAAATTTTAACTCCAAGTACCTTGATCCATATGAAAAATATCGTCCAAGGATTTCCTTTTGAAAAGTCATGTAAAAATAGTTAGAGTGAAAATTCCAAGGTGTCTTAGATGCAACAACGGAACCCCAAGGCTGTAATATACCAGATATAAAAAGTATGCAGAACATAAATAAAATGCTAGAAATGGAAAAATAACAACAATATAACCAGAACAATCACCACAATAGCACTAGAATGATATAAGAATAACAACAGAAATAACACTTTGATTCTAAAAGCAATGTTCACAGGCCTCTTCAAGGGGGCAACCTCTAGTTGAGAAGATCTCTATTAAAATAATATCCAAGCTAGGGTTCTCATACCCTTGACTCCTATTTATGCTAAATATGTCTATCAAAAGAAGCATCTAGAGGAATATCCTTCTAGAAGCGGAAGCTTCTATTAGGTCTTCTTACATTCGACTTATTCTATTTTATTGCAAGGCCTTATTAATATTGACCTTTATTACATCCGAATATGTTGTTCTACCTATGTGCGGGTTAGGACCCTAACATATCCTCCCCCTTAAAAACAACTTTGTCCTCAAGGCTTTAGATGCGGAAATTGCTACAGAATGGTAACTGGTTCCCAAGCGACATCTGCTAGAGTTGTATCTTTCCACTGGACTAACACTTCCTTGATGGTTCTCTGACGTAGGCGATGCTCACGCTGGTCCAAAATGGACTGTGGTTGTAGAAAAATGGATCCTTCTTCGGCTAACTTGGGAAGGTTGGTTTGAATTTGGAACTTAGCTCTAATCACCTTCTTTAAGCATGAAACATGAAAAACAAGATGTAGCTTCAAATGACTGGGAAAATCTAACTGATAGGCCACCTGTCCCACATGCTTGAGAACGGTATAAGGACCATAAAATTTGGGCGCTAGCTTCTAACAATGCTCATCCTTGAGGGAATTTTTCTTGTAAGGTTACAGTCGAAGAAACACTTGATCCCCTTCTGCAAATTGACGTTTAGAGCAACCTTGATCTGCTTGTTGCTTCATGCGATTCTTTTCCATGACCAAATTCTCTTTGAGGGTACAAAGAATATCCTCTCGAACTGTAAGTGTTTGGTCAATCGCCTGGACCTTTGAGACACCCGGTAGGTATGAGAGAAATGAAGGTGGCTTATGTCCATATACCTCTTCAAAAGGAGTCATGGGTGTAGTTGTATGGTATGAAGTGTTGTACCACCATTCAACTAGCGGTAACCATTGAGCCAATTGATTTTTCTTTTTTGAGGAAAAACACCTCAAATATGTTTCCAAACACTTGTTGACAACTTCCGTTTGACCATCAGTCTGGGGATGATAAGTTGTGCTGAGATGCAATTGGGTGCCTTGTAGATTGAACAGTTCTTGCCAAAAATTGCTTGTGAAAGTTGGGCCGCAATCATAAACAATAGAGTGTGGCATGCCATGAAGCTTAAAGACTTGATCCATGAAAATTTGAGCCACCGTGGATGTTGTAAATAGGTGTTGAAGAGAAAATAAATGAGCATACTTGGAAAGCCGATCAACAACCACCATGATGACTAATTTATTTCCCAATTTGGGTAAGCCTGTAATAAAATCCATAGAGATATCCCTCCAAATAGTAGGTGGAATCAGAAAAGGTTGTAGTGTGCCCATATATTTGACTATTTATCCCTTGTTGCATTGAGACACATCACATTCAGTGACAAAATTACAAATGTCCTGTTTCATACCATCCCGGAAAAAAGAATGTTTGACTCTGTCATAGGTTTTGGTGAACCTTGAGTACCCCGTTGTGGGTGTAGCATGAAGCTCAGAAAGTACCGTGGATTTAATATTTGATTTTTTACTTAAATACAAATGGCCTTTGTATCGAAGCTCATCATGGAGCCAAGAGAACCCTGGGGAAAGTGGAGCATTGGATTGCAATTTTTTGATCAAATGCAAAATTTTGGGATCTTGTAGCCATTCCTGGTGAATGGCTTGGAGCCAATCTGGTACAATGACGGAAAGAGAAAAAAGGGATCCTTCATCTTCATATTTTTTGGAAAGTGCTTCTACAACCACATTACGTTTTCCTTTCTTGTAAATGATCTCATAATCATATCCAAAGAGCTTAGTCACCCATTTTTGTTGCTCTGGGGAGTAAATGCGTTGTTCCAGAAAATACTTGAGAATTTGATGGCCTGTCTTAATTTGGAAGCATTGCCCCAATATATAAGGGCGCCACAGATCAACAACATGCAAAATAACCAACATTTCCTTTTCATAGATTGATTTGCCCAAATTTCTTTCAAATAGTTGCTTGCTGGTAAAGGCCAAAGGCTGATCCGCTTGCATAAGGACAACACCAATTCCTTTCCCTGAAGCATCACATTCCAATAAAAAGGTCTTTGTGAAATTAGGAAGTGCTAGGACTAGATTGGTGCACATGGCCATATTCAAGGTTTGAAAATCTTGCGAAGCAGTTGGGGTCCAAGATAAAGAGTTATTGTTTAGGAGAGCAGTGAGAGGTACTGCAATATTTCCATAATTCTTAACAAACTTGTGGTAATAACCTGTTAAGCCCATAAATCCACACAATATTTTGAGAGTCTTTGGGTGAGGCTAGTCTTACATATCTTCATTCTTTTTAGGATCCACCCTGATGCCATCCTTGCTAACCAGATGACCCAAGTACTCTATTTTTGAGGTGCCAAAAGAACATTTATACTATTTCAGGAAAAGTTGGTGTTGAGAGAGTAGATGGAGAACTTGATACACATGAGCAAGATGGTCTATCCAGGTTTTTCTATAGATTAGGATATCATCAAAGAAAACTGAGACAAAATGATGTATAAAAGGATGAAAGACATGATTCACGAGGCTTTGTAAGGTGGAAGGGGCATTACACAAGACAAAGGGCATGACCAAAAACTCATAGTGGCCCTCATGAGTTATAAAGGAAGTATTGGGAATTTCAACCTATTTCATACGTATCTAGTGGTAGCTCGAACAAAGATCAAGTTTAGTAAAGAATTGGGCGCCACTAAATTCATCCAGGAGGTCATCAATGATAGGAATGGGAAATTTGTCTTTTATGGTAAGTTTGTTTAGGGCACGAAAGTTAGGACACATTCACCAAGAACCTTCTTTGTTCAGGACCATGACCACCGAAGAAGAGTAGGGGCTCGTGTTTCAGGATAAATTCGTCAGTGCGGACACAAACCAATCTCCCTAGATCCACCTGGATCTAGAACAAAACATGACAGAATAATACTCTTTCCCTAGACTTAACCTATTGAATGAACTAAGAAGTAAGGATTGTGGACATACCTTATGAATGCTTTCCTTATATCTCTGTTGTTCCCAGCTTCACTCCAATGCTCTTGCACCGTTCAGATCACAACAGTACAAACAATACAAACCAATCAAAGTAAAGGCAGTTTAATATATTCAACGGCTAGTCTATACATATGATCAAGGAATTATGTAATAAAGCGACATCATCTTTATGGGAAAGGGACATATTACTGTATTTATTAATTGAAAGTGAAACTTACAACCTGAGCCTTGATGTCATAGATCTCCTTTCGATGGCTCCTAGCTCTGACACACACACTTGCTCATGCATGAAGAAAATCAACCACAGCTGATGACCTTGCTGTTGTCTCTTGCTGCTATAGCATCAGTCCTCCATACAGTCTTGCACTAATTCTCTAATCAATCTCTTGCTAATTTGATTCTAACCTTTTCCATGAGAAATCTCCTCAATATATAGGAGAAGATAGATTAGTTACTTGGATAGGGAATGATCCCAAGATATCTAGAAAGTCAGTACTTTTCCAACCATTCGAAAGCCAACTCACCCTTCTAGAAGATTCCTTCTAGAAGGATCGAGAACTTATCCTTTTTCCTTCTTTAAGAACATGTTCACACCCTAACCATGAGTACAGTGTGAGAAGTTCGCACCCCAGCTGAATGCAGCCTGCAAGAATGAAGCATTCTTGCAGGAGAGTATATATGCAGCTTGCGAACTATCTTTAAAATGTGATTTCTGGAAGCTGACAAGTGTAACCTTTCTTAGGAAAATGTTCTTAATGAAGAGATTGATTTTCCATCATCATGAAATTATCATGACATCATCTCGATGACCAAAAATGTGGATAACAGAATGCCCCCCAAAGTCTGAGAGTGGAACTAGTGACAGTCGATAGACTTTGTAAGCTACATGTGTGTGTCAAGAACCAAAAGCACATCTAATCAGAGACCTGCAAACATCCAAGCATCAACAAAATATCATGTATACCAATTCTGAGGTAGGCATTACCATACTCATATCATAGACTGATGACATCGTAAACAAAGGTCATGGCCACCAATCATACACTGTGGATCCATGCAGTCATAATATAGCATAGCCACCTGAATACACTGTGGATCTGTGCGAAATTTTTTCAATCAAGACGACATAGCCACGAAACATACACAGTGGATCTATGTGTCGCAAATAATATATACTCCATCGCATCCTGGATCATAAAGATAATATCCAGGGTCTTCAATCTCATCACCTAAAGTACGAATCTAACCATGTGATTACATGTGTCGAATTCGAACATGGTAGAAACCACTTGATTACCGGTCATTGATGTAACCGTTAACAAGTGCGAGGGAAATCACCATTGATTTCAATGACTCCCAAGGTACTACAATACAATCCATCGATTGTGAATAAATGAGTTGATGTCGAACACCAGATGGAATCTTTCGATTAGGGGTCAATGATGTAAAACCACTGTCGAAAGAGAGAAACTTGCCATTGAGGCATGCAAGCTCCAAGGTACTAAATAATTTCTAAGCCTTAATCCCAGATAATGTGCTGATGTCGATAGAACAAGACTCGTCACAGGAGGGCCGTGATGTATCCCCTATCAGTGACACGAAATAAGTAACAGAGTTTGAAAGTGAAACAAAGTATGTTGCAATTGGACTTTGGACACAAGGAAGGCCGACATGGAGTGAAAGGATAACTGCAGATGGTCGACTCAAATAGAAGTTTCAGACGGACAGCTCTTTAACATATGGATGACACAACCAATGATTTGGTAGCATTGAATCAAAGACGACACATGGAAAGACCTTATTATCAAATCGAATGGGAGACAAATGGATTTCCCAAACCGGCTTCAAATGATGAAAAGGGGGTGTCATGGTCAAGAGCGACACTTACTGCCAATTAACACAAAGATGAAACATATCCCTTTCCCAAAATTTCCCCCCACCATTTCTGGCAAGTACCTCTTTATTTTTATGCAAGCTTGAAGAGGATCACATATGCTTGTTAATATAATCTCATCCTTCAGATGAGTCCCTCGGAGTATTTTTAACGAACCCTAAGAAGGAGTGGTTCAGTCCCATCACGGGTCTGTCAATGTTTGTTTAACGAGTCCAGAGATAGAAAAATCGAAGGTTTTTCAATATTATAGGGTTTGGAAAAACACTTAAAAGAGAACTCTCTCAGTTCCTTTTTCGTACAATAGTCCAACGAGACTGAAAAAGGGTTAAACTATCGCTCGAAGGATGCGTAACTTCAAATACTTTAACGAGCGTGAAAATAGCAAGATCGCTCAGCAATCTTTTCATATTTAGGGAGTCGTGAAAAGAGCTTAAATTTAACTCCAGGGGGGTTCCTTTTTTGTGTAACCATATCGATCCCGGAAAAGAGATAAAACAACGCTCGATCACGTTCTAGGTTTTCGCAAGTGCAAGAACGGATAAAAGGCACTTGAGGTTTTAGATCAAAACCATAGGAAACAAACAAAAACACATCATATTGCAAAATTTTTTTGGTCCATAATCATCTGCATTGGGTACCTGCAAGGTATGTTACTCACTTTCGTATTAGTAATTAGGGTAAAATAGTGAATAAACATGAAAAACCCACTTTTAACATGGTAAAAAGTAAATAAAACAAATTTACAATTCATTTTACCATATTGTTTTACCCATTTACCATTTGTGTGCAAAAAACCTCCATTTTACCTCCGATCTTCATTGTCGATTTTCGGGAGCTTCGGGCCATCATTCTTCGAGTCGTCTACGGTGTTTTGGTAAGTTTTCAAATCTCTATCTTTTCGTGGTTTCAATTCATGATTTTATTGGTTAAATTTCAAGTGTTGAGTTAGTTTTTGAAACCCTATGTGTGAAGGAGGATTCTCGGAGGCTGCCCATATGGGGCCTGCGATAAGTCCTCATTCTCGCAGGTGGGCTTGAGCTACAGTGCAAGAAGTTCACATTGTGCGCTATAAGCCACCTGCGAACAGCACATAGCCCAAAAAAATTTAAAATTTTTAGCCAATAAAAAAGGGTTTATTCCATGAATGAGAGTTTTAATCATCTTCCTATGTTCCCTATGCAGGTTTATAACCATCACAATGGTGCTCGAATGGAGAGAAAGGGAACACGAGGATGATAATGCAACCGCTGAAAATCACCCTCCGACTCTTGTCGCTTTAAGAGATTGCGGTCTCTTGAAGTATTTCCGCATACCGGGCATGAGAGCCCAAGTTTGATTGCTAGAACACTTAGTCTGGATGTGGGATCCGGATCAACAGGTTTTTAATGTCGGAGCTCACACATTGACGATCGACATTGAAGATATCTATTTCCTGACTGGACTATCCAGGCAAGGGTCCCACGTCAGTTTGTCTGGTAGCCAAAGGGGTGGCTTAA
Source organism: Picea engelmannii (assembly GCA_009831015.1). Taxonomy (NCBI): domain Eukaryota; kingdom Viridiplantae; phylum Streptophyta; class Pinopsida; order Pinales; family Pinaceae; genus Picea; species Picea engelmannii. The sequence goes on from ML812339.1 coordinate 39,176, forward strand.
AAATGAGTGAGTATTGCCGAGAGTATTGCATGCCAGAGGCTGAAAGACAAAAAGGAAAAGTGGCCATTTAGGGAGTGACTGATATAACTCTCCATACCATTCTCTTCACTATCGCCTAGATGGCAGGAAGTGCTGCCCCACATATGGCTCTATAGAGTTATTTTCAATATTCCCTCGAGTGTCTTGAGCCCCGGGTCTTCAACTGGGCTGATGCAGTGTTATGCAACCTCAAGAAACAACTGACCAAAAGCAGGCGTGGAGATCTAAAGCAGTTTGGTTATGGATCATTGCTGGTGTCCTTCTTCTGTGAGAGGGTCCCAGTGTATAGGCTTCAGGCTGATTGGCACTTTTCGGGTCCCAGGGATCCACGGATGTTACGATGGTTCCAACTCATGGCTAGACATGTGACGGGACCGATCGTCAGGTATGACAATCGCTTCTTCGACTGGCTTCAAGGCCAGGTTCTGATGATAGAGGATTATGCGTATGCTGGCTTGGACTTTCACGATGATCCTGACCTTGCCCTTCCTGAAGACGCACAATGGGGAGATATTGGTAAGAAGTCCACTGATTTTTATCTTTTAAATGTTTTTGTATTTTTAACATATTTAAATGTTTTTGGTTTTATATTTTATCTGAAGACTAACACCAAATTTGTATTGGTAACACAAACGTTGGGGCATATAGACCTACTGGTAGTTATCCTATCCAGCGTTGAGGAGAGGCAGCAGTAGCCATTCCACAGTATGCCGAGGACTATCTGACAGTGGAGCAGAACCTAGAGGGTTTGATGGTTGATGTTCCAGATATGGCTCTAGAGGATATCCCATGACGCGATCATCGTCACATCGTGGGAGTCTCTGCCTCTATGGGTCGCTTGCTCCGCAGAGTTGCTAGGACATTAGTGTGCTATCATGAACATCATTGACGTCATGATATCGTTATGTAGAAGCCATGAGCTTCCATTTTTGATATTTTGGTCTTCGGACACATTTTGTAAAAAGAAACTTTGATCGTTATATATATATACATGGTTTCTACCGGCTTACTTTACTCTTGTGTACATGTGTTTGATTTATAAATTGTTCAAATGTCTGTCTAATACGTAATTAGCTAAAGCATCTGTTAATGTATTAAGACTTCTCAAAATGTGTTGATATTCGATATGATCAAAATGTCGTTCCAAGAGGCAAATTCGCAAATATACTCTAAATAAAGTAGGACTTCGAATAGAATAGACATTACTTAGCTGTAGCACTACCAACTATGAGTCAAGTCGTACAACCAAGTGACGAATCCCGAGAGATATAGCATCAACCAATAACTCAATAACGGCATTATACTCTGCAATGTTGTTGGTTTCTCGACCAAGACATACACCTCGTAAAGATATAAGCTCGTTTGTTGGGGCATAGATTTCCCAGGCAACGGAAGCTAGGTTCTGAGTACTATGGCTAGCACCATCAGTGAAGCCAATATAAGGTAGCGAATACTCCGACATCTGGCAATCAAACACAACGTAACGTAAGGGTAAAAACCAAATAACGTCAAACTCAAAACTAAAAGTAATCACACACACTCAGTATGATACATAAAAATACAAGTACTTCATGCACAAATGACTCATGCATAGTAATTCTTTAAGTACAACCCATTTCTGGGTTCACCTAAAGGTATACCATCATAATCAACTAACTCATACGCTCCTTTTTCCAAAACTTTGCTAACAATATAAGGCCCACGCCACATTGGTTCAAATTTCCCAGCTCCTAAGACATCTTTATCTTGTTCATACAAAAGAACAACATCTCCTTCAGAGAAGACACAAGGTTTAACATGCTTGTCATACTGTGCCTTAACACATTTCTTCTAGGCTTCGATTACCAAAGTAGCATCATGGTGAGTCTCATCTAATTGCATCAAATACAACAGACGTTCCTCTTTGGCAGAAGTATTAGGTAAGATCTCTACAGCTAGCTTCAAAGACGGTATTTCACATTCTATTGGTAGAATGGCTTCCATGCCATAAACTAATCGAAAAGGCGTGAATCCTGTGGCAGAGTTAACAGATGTCTGATATGCCCACAATGCCGAAAATAACATTGTGTGCCAGCTGGTTTTATGTATTCCTATCATCCGTCGAATCATAGTGATGAGAACCTTATTAATGGCTTCGACCTGGCCATTAGCCTATGGATAATAGGGTGTTGAGATATCATGATGAAGGCCCAACTTCTCGGTAAGTTCAAACATCATATTATTTCTAAAATGACTACTGTGATCGGTAACGATAGCCTGAGGAACACCAAAACGAGTGATGTCATGGTTGAAAATAAATAACGCTGCAGTCTTCCCAGTATTATCGAATGTCGACATTGCCTCGACCCACTTAGTAAAATAATCAACAGCCACAATAATATAACCATGCCCCCTGGCCGAGTGAGGGTGACATGTCATGAAATCAATGCCCCATTTAGTGAAAGGACCTACTTAGATGAAAGGATGAAGGGGAGCAGGATGCGACCGAATCTTCTGATGATAGGTCTGACAGGCATGACACTTCTGAATAGCAGTAATGCAGTCATGAAACAAGGAAGGCCAAAAGTAACCTGCACGTAAGATTTTCTGGGCAGTAGCATACCCAAACATATGACCACCACATGCTCCTGAATGGCAGTCATTCAAAGATTTCTCAGCTTCTTCAAAATTCAAACAACGCCGAAACACAGAATCAATACCTCGATGGTAAAGTGTATCGCCAAGAATAATATAATGATATGCTTGATAACGGACTCGACGTCGTTCGACACTAGACAAAGCAGGCTGGAAAGTTTGAGTTTGGAGATATATAATGATATCTCCATACCAAATATCATCGGTACTGATAAGGAAAAGTGATTCGTCAGGTAACGAATCGACTGCTACTTTTTCCGTTGCAATGTGGGGAAAATCACAAATCAACTCAGTGAAAACTAGGGACTTCTTCGATGTGGCTCGATCGAATTCCAAATCAAACTCCTAGAGAATGACAATCCACTTGGATTACTTGCCCCCTAGCAATTGACGAGTCAATATATGTTGCATGGGGTTACAGTGTGAAATCACGGTAGTTTTCCTGGGTAGAATGTAATGACGAAAACGTTGAACTGCTTGGATAGAAGCCAAGGCCAGTTTTTCAACATGTTGGTATTTAATTTCCGTAGAAGTTAAACTTCGACTCAGGTAATATATAACATGCTCATCGTGGGCATCATCCTGTTGAACGAGAACCATGTCGATAGTATACTCGGACGCAGCTAGATAAAGAAAGTAATACCTACTATAATCAGGAGGGAAAATAAGTGGAGCTTTGGTGAGGGATAATTTCAAGGCTTCGAAAGCATCGTTAGCAGTTTTGTCCCAGACAAACTCAAACCCTTTCTTTAGAAGACATGTAAAACCCTGAGTAATCTTAGAGTAATTCGGGATGAAGCGACGAAGAAAGTTTGCTTTCCCCTGCAAACTTTGTAACTGGTGTAAAGAAGAAGGAGGAGGGAGATTGAGAAACCCCTTGACCTTGATAGGATCTACCCGGATCCCATGGCATGAAACAATGAAACCATGGAGACGGCTGGATTCTACGCAAAAGACACATTTATGAGGATTCAAGCAAATGCGATAGAATCGACAACGAACGAAAATTGCTCGGAGATGCATAGGGTGATCGACGCGACGTAAAGAGTGAGCCGACAAATCATCCAAATAAGGTGGAACAATATGCTTAATATCGTGAAACGCGTAAGACATAGCACGTTGGAACGTAGCACCTGCGTTCTTTAGACCGAAGGGGAGTTTCCTGTAGGAAAAAGTACCCCAAGGACAAATAAAAGATGTTTTATGTTGGTCCTCAGGAGAAATATTGATTTGATTATAGCCAGAAAATCCATCCATGAGGGAAAATATTTCACTGCTGGCACAATCATCGACGATTTGGTCAACGAAAGGGGTTGGAAAATTGTCCTTTGGACAAGCTTTATTGATATCCCGATAATCAACACAAACGCGTATACTGCCACCTTTTTTATCGATTGGAACTGGGTTGGAAACCCATTCTGTCAACGCCACTGGATAAATAAAACCGACTTTAAGGAGTTTTTCAACTTCAAGTTTAATGGCTGCGGATTTACGTGGATGGAAAGGACGGAGGCGCTGCCGGATTGGTTTGTCTCCGGGGTATGTATTAATTTCATGCACCACAATAGACGGGTCGATACCCGACATCTCTTCGTAACTCCATGCAAAGATATCACAAAATTCTTTAAACAAGGAAGTATAAGTGACAATTTCCTCGGGAGAACATGAAGCTCCAATATGAACGTTCTCGACTATGCCAGGTTTCATGGAAATATCTATGGGTATCGTGGGTGAAATGTTACTAAGGTTCCCTTCCGCGAACAGATCTAGTGTAGGTTGGGAAACCGTGGATATAACCACAATGGTCGACGGAGTCGAAATCCGCTGATAATTCTCTAGAGTCTGTTGTTCCAGAAACAGTATGGAACGATGATGTCCATCATCCCAAGGGGTGTCATCCAAGACGGACATGATCATCTCGTCAGTTGGAAAAACAACGTGGAAAGGATCAGGAGACAACTCCTCACAAGAAGAAGTAGTATGGGTTGCCGATTGAATATCTTGGTAAGCAGACTCAATCGGACTTAACGACATAACGTTGCTGAAACGAACATGATCTCCAAGATCAGGGACTATCCAAGGGTCGACAGACACTGGAAGTTCACGAGGTACAGTAGAGATCATATTAATAGATGCAACTGACAGGCGTGGAATATCGGGTGGTGGTGGTATGGGAAAAGTACTCATCAATGAAGAATCTTTTAAAAGACCGACTCCAACATTCTCATAACCTGGTGGGGTGTTTGCTATGAACGACACGTTTCTCGTGCGAGTATCGGCATTAAAGAAGGCAAGTTGATCAACCGTTACCACTTTTCCCTGGTGAGGAAATCGTAGGACACAGAAAAGGGTTGACACGACAACACACATAGAATCGACCCAACTTCGACCAAGTAGAAGATTATAATCAAGGGGAGTATTGAAAACTTCCACTTCCACCTGGACTGTCTTACCTTCGAGAGTAACAGGCAATGATGAAAGAACACCGTATGGCTTAAAACTAGAGCCATTGAAGGCTCGCAAAATGTTTTGTGATTCGGTTAATGGGGGAGAGCCAATGGCTTTCCAACAAGAAAAAGACATTACGCACGTAGAGGCACCCTCATCAATAATCGTCCGACAAATGCTCTTATCTACAACAACAACTTGTATTTGAAACGTAAGTTGTGGGGGTAACCTTGGAATATGCTCTTCCAAGTCAAAGACTATCAAATTGGTATATGTGGGATCGATTCCACCTATGGATTTCAATAGATCCCTTCATTGTGCAGGACAAGATTGAAGGACTTCGAGGGCAGACATCGCTGAAGGTGCTTGGGCCAGGTCTTCTACAATGTTGTAGTTTTGGGCTACACGTGCATTAGGATTAAATGCCGATTTCTTAACGACACCTTTGGGGGGTGGTCGTATAACTGTATCAAGGTTCGGTCTTTCGAGATGAAGAGGACCAGTTGTGGGTGGATTCGGTGGAGAGGGTTGTACCATATCAGGAGGTGAATCGTCAACCTTCTCCTTAGAAGGAGTATAGTCTTTAGCTCTAGTGGTAAGTGCAACATTATCTTTCTTGGAATCACCGGTGCACATCAAAACATAGGATTGTGTAGAGGTAGAGGGTTGATCATGGATGACCAACGAAGCCTGATGTTGAGACGGGAAGGGTTGAGACAAGACAGCCAGAGTAGAAGGTTTCGGCGTTGTTTGAAGGAACTTGTTAACTTCGGCACGTCTTAGACAATCCTTCGTGTAGTGATCGTCACCACAGATAAGGCAAGGATAGCGTGGTTTGCGTTTATCTTGGTCTTCAACAGGAGGGGATTTGGTTTGCTCAGTCTGAGGATTGTTTTTACTCTCCTTATTCTTGCCTCTCCCCTTCTTGGATTTTTTCTTACCGGTAGGCGTAGATTGAACAACGTTCACTTCAGAGGTTTTACCGGCGGGAGGAACAGGAGATGGAGCACTTTGAACATTAGAAGAATTGGATTTTGGGTTTGTAGTCGAAATAGAATGCAAATGGGTATGAGTGGTCCCAATCACACCATCAGCTGCATGTGAAGCAACTAGAGTAGTAGAAGTGCTGGAAGTACCAGGACAAGGTAAATCAGGTAGTAAGTCATACAAAGTTCCCGTTTGCGAATAAACGAGATCTAGATATTGAGCACAACTGATAGCCTGCTCTTCAGTGACAACACCACCCATAGCAATGTCTTTACCAATTTTGTTTACAAAAGATTTTGTAAACCATTCGGCCTATAACTGATCAGGAAGCTCAAGTTTAATGAGATGCCTCCTCCTTCTCCACTCATGAATGTGATCAGAGATATGAGTGCTCGAACTCTATTTGAAGGAGGTTAAAATCTCAGTCCCCGTATCGTAACGAATTGGTAACTGGTAATGTGTGAGAAAGGCCATTGCAAGGGTGTTGAAATCTGAAAAGAAACCCCGTGGTAATTCAATGTACCACTTCGTAGCCGAACCAGTAAGGGTCCGTTGAAAAAGACGCAGACGAATGGAGTCATCCATGAGTGAATTAGACGAACACCATAAATGAAAAGTCATGACATGGTTGTTGGGGTCCTCTCCCTCTTTACCATCGAATTTCAGAATGTCCGATGGGAGTTTAGCAGGAAGAAATGGCCATTGGGGAGAGTGACGAATAGGATCGTTTAGAATCCTAGTCAAATCTGGCAACTCCAAGGTAGCAAGAAAAGGAAACTGTTAGTTTACTTGCAGGTACTGGTGGCTTTGGGGTGGAAGCCCCATCGTCAGACCAGTAGGAGCATAAGCAGACTATCCATAGAGGAAAGCTCCGGGTTGATTTGGTGGTGGCTGGATAGGGTATTAGCCCCAAGGATTGTAACCTTGAGTTTGGGCAGGGGCCTGAGATTGGGAAGTTTGACCAGAACCCCAAATAGGATTAGTCACACCTGGATATGGTTGGCCTATTGGAGGGACTGTGGGTTGCCCCCCAGCAAGAGGGATGTTTTGTAAAAGCTATTTCCAATACTGGGCCAACTCAGGAGGTATGTTTTTTCCAAAAGGGGAAGTTGGTCCCCCTACCGTAGGTATAGTTCCACCTGGAAGTTGTGTACCAACTGTAGGTTGTGTGGTAACGATGTTGTGTCCGGGAAAAGGAAAAGGAAACGTACTACCCTGTCCACCAATAGGAATGTGCAAGTTTGGTGCAACAGTCGGAATAGTGTTACCAGCATTAGGATTGCCAGTAGGAAATTGAGGAAGTGTCAGAATGAAATCAGGAATAGGATGCCCAGGAAACTGAGGACCACCTGGAGAACCAGCAGGGGTTTGTGTAGGTGTTGGATGTGTAACATTCAACGCAGGATTCAATGCATGGTAACCAGGGGGAAAATTCGGATTGACCTCAGGTGGGTGCTGGGTATTTATAGGGGCAAGAGTAGTTGCTGGAATCTCGGTTTGGACACTCGAAGTAATTGCAAGATGAGCCATCTCGGGAGGTAGAATAAAACGATAAGTTGTAGTCTCTGGTGCAGTTTCTGGGTCAGGAGACACAAGAGGGTTGATTTCGTAAATAGGGGTAGACTCAGTACCAAACAAGACTCATCGGAAATCACCCGACCAAAAAGGATCTTGGCCTACTGCACCATGAGAAGGCCCAAACATTGATTTAGAGGATGTAACAAGAGTCTCTTCAGAAAGATGAAAACGTCCAACAGGTCGTTCACCACGACGAATACGATAATCCTCTATAGTATTGGTAATTCGAAAATCAGCAAGAGGATCAGTGGTCTCTACTTGTGGAGGTGGTGTAAAAACTTCTGGGACGTCACTTACGTCCACGGGTGGTAGAGTAACCAGAGGGATTTCACCCGGACAAGGAGATTCCTCAGGGGTACCCTCAGGTGTTGCTGTGTGAAAAGGTTGTGAAGCTTCCGGATGTTCCGGAGACAAACCTTGCATCCTACGTGAACGTCGCGGGGGAGCAATTGTAAACTAGTAACAAACTCCCCAACGAAAATCCTATGGTCAACTACGAGAAACAAACAACAAACACTAGTAAACAAAATATATAAGCAATCACCAAGAAAACAATACCTTCTAATTTCGAAGCCACTAGTTGGTGATGAAATCCAACGTTGCAACAACGAGATGAGAAGGGGCGGGGCTAGGATGGAAAAGTTACATTGACGATCTGCTTAACATACTTACGCCCTGGTGCAAGCTCCCACACATAATCATGGGTATACCCTCCAAGGAGCCTGAGTGAGTTTGATCAACGTCGATTCCAGGTACTGTGAAGACTTTCCCCTCCACAGTCACCTTGGGTAAGTACCTAGAGAGATAGGCCACTAAGGTTACCACAGACAACAATAATGCCTAGGGAAATAGTCGTCAGTCCGATCCACATGCAAGAGCAGGGTATCGAGCCTGAAATCAACTCAAAGGATTCCACTCATAATTGTGGGTATACCTCGGAGTGATCCCCGTAATACGTGCAATCTCTACACTGATGTCAACAAAGTAGGTTAGTATCTCTACCAACACCAATGCGGCCTAATGCTTGAACCTTGTGTTAGAAGGGCTTCCCAGGACAATATGCGGCCAATGGAATTTTACACTCCCTAAATCAAGATACTATTGTGTGTTTTTGAGCTTTTGGAGAGTGTGTCTCTCTTCCTACTCCAAAGCACTAGCCTAGCTAAATGTTGGTGTAAAAGATCCCTAGAAAAGAGTTACTAGATCAATTTTAATATTACGCATTGTTTTTAATGGCTGTTGTTTACTCACAGGTAACGGAAGTGAAACTCATGATGTGTGACTCTGACCCAAATAATGCAAGGATATGATGAAATATAATCTTTTCATTCGATGAATCCTGGTTATGGGAGAGAGATAACAATTTCCGAACCAAACTCAATTACTACAATGCAAATGCAATGCTCAATTTCCTTTCAGATGTGAATGCAAACAATCATGAATCAATGAACAATTTCTAAATGTCTTTTTCAAAACTTCAATACTCTAAAACTTTGATTTTCAATGTTTTCAACAAAGCAAAACAAGATCTTGAAAGAAAACTTATGGTTCACTTTCCAAGAAGAAATCTTAATGAGAATGAAAATCAATTATCAACAATCAAACAATGACAACCCAATCAAAACTTTCAATGAAAGCAAAAACAAAAGCAAACCAAGGAGTTCCTCAATGCAAATGAAAATCGTCCTTTCGAACCAAGAATCAAACGAGAAACACCAAACACTTAACTTCCAACCAATCACTGGTTCTTAGCCAACTCGACACACTCAACTCAAGAAATCAGAGAAAAGAAAATATGCCAAGAAAAACCAAGAGATGAAAGTCAAGTTACAAAGGCAAGCAAAGAACCTAGAAACCCTAAATTAGTCCAAGCAAGCAAACTAAGCAAAAGATATGTAAGCCAGTAATACAAAGTGTCAAAAAGATGTAATTCAACCTTACTGAGTAATTGCAAAAGTCAGAACTTGAATTCAAAAATTTCAAAAAAGATGTTCGCGGGCCAGTGTGTAACACAGTGCGAGAAACTAATATTCTCGCAGGCTACTGTGATGCAGAATGAGAACTGTTCGCACTGGAATATATATGCAGACTGCAAACTTCAGTGATTCTCGCAGGCTGTCAATGGACACAGTGCGAGAATCCTTGAAACTAATGAAAATTTTGAAAAATCAAGCAAAATTTAAACTGGCTTATAGACCCAGAAGGTCTCTCAGGGTATCCTGAGGACTTAGAGACTTACAAATCAGGAGAAAAGGGAAAATAGAACAAATGGCCACAGAAAATTCGAAAAACATAAAGACAAAAGGGATAAGTTCCCCAGTGGAGTCGCCAATTTTGTTTCAAGATAAATTCGTAAGTGTGGACACAAACCAATCTCCCTAGATCCACCTGGATCTAGAACAAAACAAGACAGAATAATACTCTTTCCCTAGACTTAACCTATTGAATGAACTAAGAAGTAAGGATTGTGGACATACCTTATGAATTCTTTCCTTATATCTCTGTTGTTCCCAGCTTCACTCCAATGTTCTTGCACCGTTCAGATCACAACAGTACAAACAGTACAAATAGTACAAACCAATCAAAGTAAAGGCAGTTTAATATATTCAACGGCTAGTCTATACATATGATCAAGGAATTATGTAATAAAGTGACATCATCTTTATGGGAAAGGGACATATTACTATATTGATTAATTGAAAGTGAAACTTACAACCTGAGCCTTGATGTCGTAGATTTCCTTTCGATGGCTCCTAGCTCTGACACACACACTTGCTCATGCATGAAGAAAATCAACCACACCTGATGACCTTGTTGTTGTCTCTTGCTGCTGTAGCATCAGTCCTCCATACAGTCTTGCACTAATTCTCCAATCAATCTCTTGCTAATTTTCTTCTAACCTTTTCCATGAGCAATCTCCTCAATATATAGGAGAAGATAGATTAGTTACTTGGATAGGGAATGATCCCAAGATATCTGGAAAGTCAGTACTTTGCCAACCATTCGAAAGCCAACTCACCCTTCTAGAAGATTCATTCTAGAAGGATCGAGAACTTATCCTTTTTCCTTCTTTAAGAACATTTTCGCACCCTAACCATGAGTACAGTGCGAGAAGTTCGCACCCCAGCTGAATGCAACCTGCGAGAATGAAGCATTCTCGCAGGAGAGTATATATGCAGCCTGCGAACTATCTTTAAAATGTGATTTCTGGAAGATGACAAGTGTAACCTTTCTCAGGAAAATGTTCTTAATGAAGATCTTGATTTTCCATCATCATGACATTATCATGACATCATCTCGATGACCAAAAATGTGGATAACAACTCGTACTAGGGTGGATAACACCTGCATTAAGGAGTTCTTGGATCATTTTATCAATTTCATTTTTTTGGGAAAAGGGGTGATGATACAGACATATATTAGGAGGAAGGCTTCTGGGTACAAGGGGAATAGAATGATCATGAACACCACAGGAAGGAGGGAGTCCTTGGGGAGTGGAAAAGACCACTTGATGTTTAAAAAGGATGGCTTGGAGATCTTGCGGCACCGAGGGTGTCTCCGTTGCTTTTATGACATGGAGTTGGGCAATAACACCAGAATGACCTTTTTTTAGCATCTTTTCCATGCTATGGGAACTAATGATCTTAGGTGAACCAGCGGTGATGCCTTGGAACTTATATTGGTGGCCCTTCTGGTCAAATTGCATGGTTAATTCCTTGAAATCCATGAGAATGGGACCCAAAGTCCTTAGCTAGTCTGTACCACAAAAAATGTCACAATTGCCCATGTCGATAGAAAACATATGAGATTTCAAGTGGTAGTCACCAATTTGGAGACGCACATTTTCAAAATGCCCTCCACATTTCATGGAGCCACCATTGGCAATCATGATTTGGAAATTATTGATGACATGGATGTAGAAATGAGTTTCTTGGACAATGCGATGATGAATAAGATTATGGGTGCTTCAACTATCAACTAGAATGATGACCTTCGGATGGTTGATGTAACTGATTAACTTGAGGGTTTGGGGAGCAGAGAATCCAGTGAGAGCATTGAGGGAAATGATCGGTTCTACCTCGAGAGGGTCTGAAGGAGGGGTTATGTCAGTGGTTTCAGGTGACTCAAGCACAAAGGGAGTTTCAACATCCTCTTCTGAAATATCCTCGGAGATGGCCACAAAAATATTTTGTTCCTTACACTTGTGGCTCGAGAAATATTTTTCATCATAATTATAACAAAGGACTTTGAGTTGGCATTCAGTCATTTTAGCCCTGGTCAATTTTTGGATCTTTAGTGGAGCAAAGGGAGTAGTGGGATTTATTGGTTTAGGCCGAGGGATAAAGGTGGGTTTCCAGTTTTGAGAAGATACAACTTGTTGTGCTTATTTATCTCTTTTAGTATCCTCCACCCAACTCTGAGGCCGAGCCATGAGGACATGGGCCAAAATCTCATCCTTGAGGCCACTGATAAAACACTCTCGAAAAAAAGCATGAGACATGCCCTCTGTCCGAAAACCTAGGTTCTCAAAGGAAGCTATAAAGTCTTCCATTGTTCCTGATTGTTTCAACTTTGTCAAATGACCCAAATGGTTGGTGTCAGTGTCAAAGCAGTCATAAAGAGATACCACAAAGTGTGTCCAAGCAATATACCCTTGACGGGAAGTTTTTTTGCATTGCCACCATTGCCAACGTTCTTGATCTAGAAGGAGAATGCCATACCGGAGTTTGGCCAAGTCATCTATAATGCCATATAAAGAGAAATAATGTTCCATTTGGATTACCCAACCAGTGGGGTCTGAGCCATCACATTTGGTCACATCCTCCTGCGGAAGGTGTACGTCACATTGACAGTGATGGTGCTGAAAGTTATGGGAATGAGAGGAATGTTCACCTTCAATATGTGGGGGTGATTCAGAGGAAGGGTTATCTGTAGGGATATGAAGCTTGGTGAAGAGTGACGAAAAGACAGATTCAAGTTGGGTGGTTAGGTCTTGTTTGATTTCCTCCATTAAGGACTGCATGGTTGTATTGATGGTGACAACATTGGCACTGAGTTGTTTCACTTCTTGTTGGGTATTGATGAGACTAGATTGCAAGGTATTGAAGCAAGATTCCAAGTCTTGGCTGCGGGTATGGGCCATGAGGACGAGGGAAAAGGGGCAGGTGGGGTCAAAATTTTTGCCACAAAATGATATGTATGAATGTGATAAGGGTGAAGAGATGAATCCAATGGAATAGGTCTCAAATGTTGCAGTGATGAAATGGCCAAATAATTAACCAGGAATAAAAGTTTAGTTACTTAGCAACCTGAACATAGTTGTGTGACAATAGATCTTGTTTGTTTTAATTTTTTTATGTTTCTTTCCCCAAGGGTTAGGTATTCAAGGGTTCTACCGAAAAGGGTTTGCCCTATGTTATAGCTCTCTGATATATGTGCAGAGTCCAATAGTAGTACTTGGTCCAATATCTCAGGGCACTAATTAAGGAGGATAGATTGTACCCTTAGTCATACTACCCAACTACCCATGTACTAGAGAGTATCTCCTCTAGTGTTGTTCTCGTTGGCACTATAATAGTCAGGTGGCTGATCAGTTTATCTAAAGAGGGCTTCAGGAAATCTAGGTCGATCCGTACATAGGTGTTGTCTGATGCGCTACCACTCGAAGGGGTACCAACAAGGGTTATAAGGGTGGCCAACAGATGTGCGCTTAAGAACCACTTGTATTTATTGCATGTATGAATCCCTCAACCACGGGTTTATGCACCTAATGATAGATATTTGTGGCTTAAAGACACCAGAATACGTCTCTACCTTGAAAAAAATTTACCCACAATTTCTGCCAAGGAAAGTGTTCTGATACTACTTGTAATATACCAGATATAAAAGTATGCAGAAAATAAATAAAATGCTAGAAATGGCAGAATAACAACAATATAACCAGAACAATCACCGCAATAGCACTGAAATGATATAAGAATAACAACAGAAATAACACTTTGATTCTGAAAGCAATGTTCATGGGCCCCTTCGAGGGGGCAACCTCCAGTTGAGTAGAGCTCTATTACAATAATATCCAATCTAGGGTTCTCATATCATACCCTCGACTCTTATTTATACTAAATATGTCTATCAAAATAAGCATCTAGAGGAAGATCCTTCTAGAAGTGGAAGCTTCTATTAGGTCTTCTTACATTCGACTTATTCTATTTTATTGCAAGGCCTTATTAATATTGACCTTTATTACATCTGAATATATTGTTCTACCTATGTGTGTGTTAGGACCCTAACAAAGGCCTTCATCCCTGACACCAAATGTTAAGAACCAAATATAAAAATAGCATAAAAACCTCAGAGTAAGTACTCAACGCCTTGAAAAAGAGATAACTTCATTCAACAATCCTCTTCAAAGGGGAAAACTCCTTATAAATCACATAAATTTATGAATATAAGATGATTCCAAATGAAAAGGTCTCTTGGTATATATAGGAGACTAGGAGGTACAATTACAACTAATGGACCCAAGATAGAATTGGAGCTGGTATTGTTTACAAAATTTCCCAATATTTCATTTACCGACATCCAATCAAATTATAGTTCCCTTGTACCAATAATGAAGCAATGTATGACACATTAATTCAAGGATTGACTTTGGCCCTTCAAATGAAAGAAAAATATTTGGTGGTGATTGGTGATTCAAAACTGGTTATCAATCACAACAAAAGAGGATATAGAATAAAAAAATAAAGATTGAAAATTTATGAAAGGAAAGTGTGGGAAATAATATAATATTTTAATTCTTTCAATATTTCTTTTGTTCCTTGAGAAAATAGTAAAAAAGTTGATTCATTGCCACTGACAACATCCCTTTTCAATATAGATGATTTACAAAATCAAAATAAGTTTCATGTCAAAATTGCTTTTTGGCCTTCAATACCCGATAACCAAGAGTATTGACAAGTTTTTGAAAATGACGAGCACATTGTGAATTTCCTGATTGACCATGAATCAACATTATCTGATGATTCAAAAGAAATCCAAAATTGTTAGAAGAGAATTCATGATCAAAGTGTTGTGGTTATTCCAAAGAAATATGTTAGTTTGGAATCTCTTTTTACAATAGATGACCAAATAAATACCATAGACTCAATAGAGGAACCATCTATTATAAAGGTTCAAGAGAAAAATACAATCAATATCAATGCACTCGATTCTCCAAAATACATAAATCTTGGTACCAGTTGTACCACTAAAGAGATGGAACAATACACTCTTCTATTCAAAGCGTTTTAGGAAAAATTTTCTTGGAGTTATGATGATTTAAAGGAGTATGAAAAATATATCTTCTATCATGTTATACCACTCCAATAGGGATCAAAACCTTTTAAGTAAAAATTAATAATTATAAATCCCAAATTGAAGCCCTTATTAAAAATGGAGTTGGAAAAATTGAAAAAACTCGTATAATGTTTCCAATCAAAAACTCAAAATAGCTTTCAAATCCCATGGTAGTTAGAAAAAATAATGGAGAAATTTATGTTTGTGTTTATTTTAGAGATCTCAACCAAGGAAGTATCAAAGATAACCACCCATTCCCAAGCATGGACATGTTATTGCAACAGGTCATTGGTTCTGCACTATGTCTATGCTTGATGGATTTTCTAGATAAGTCTTTGTGGCTGAATAAGACAGATCGAATACTAAATTCACTACACCATGGTGAACATATGCTTATGTATGTATGTCGTTGTGACTAAAGAATGAAGGTACAACTTTTCAAAGAGAAATGGACCATGCTTTTGAAGATCTAATTGGAAAATTTATGGTAGATTACCAAGATGATTTGACTATTCATTGAAAATTAAGGGAAAGGCATTTCAAAAATATCAAACAAGTATTTAAAATATGTAGAATATATGGAATATATTTGAATCCAAAAAAGTGTGTGTTTTCTATATTAGAAGGAAAAATCCTTGGTCATATTGTGAGAAAAGAAATAATATACATTGATCCATAAAGGGTTAAATCAATAAATGACCTAAATCCTCCTGCATCTAAAAAGGAGTACAATATTTCTTTGGAAAGATAATTTTTTTATGAAGAATTTTTCCAGATTATGCTACAATTGTTAAGCCAATAAACAAATTACTAAAGAAGGATCAGAAATTTGAATAGACATTAGAGATTCAAAAGGATTTTTTAGAAATTAAACATGAAATCACTACTACCTTTTTTCTTATTAGTCCTAACTTTGACAAAGATTTTATATTATATTCATTTGCTTCAGAGGAAACTATTGCCTCCATCCTCACCCAAAAAAATGAAAAAGAAGAATAACTTCCAATTTCTTTCATGAGCAAAACCTTTCATGATTATGAATTAAACTCCTTTATGATTGAAAATCAAGCTCTTTCTCTGGTCAAGGAAATAACCCATTTCATGACTTATATTTTGTCAGCTCACATCATTTCTTACATGTCACACTCACCAATTAAGATATTGGTCAATCAAAAACTTAGAGAAGGTAGATGGGAAAATTGGTTAGAAAAACTTCAAGAGCATGATTTAGAGATTAAACCTATCAAAGATACCAAGGGGCAAGGAATATGTAAATTCATGACTGGAAATGAAGCTATCAATATTTCTCCTCTCAATACAATTGATGTTTTCATATAGAGTTGAAGTCTAGTAGCATTGTAAAGGTATAAGGACATAATATTCTATTTTAGATTTGGTCAATTTCCTCTTAGAATGTCTTCCAAAGAAAGGAGAGATTTGAACATGAAAACTAATCAATATGTTATTGGATTACTGAGAGGGGGGGTGAATCAGTAATAGCATAATCAGTAATAGCATTTTTCTTCAAATGTTATATCAATGTAGAATTATTATCCAATAATGAGAAGTAAGAAATAAACAATCACACACATACACAATACACTAGTGTTTTACATGGAAACCCAAATCGGGAGAAAACCACAGAATGATTTTTCTTATATGTATTGAAGAATTACATTCATTGGAAGCACCAACTTCCTTTGTTTTCCAGCTTCAACTGGAAGGAGGCTCCAACCCCCTAGCTTCTCAAGCTATAACCTGAGGGAATCTCCAACTCCCCAATTCTCTGGCTACAACCCCTAATGTTCTCTGGCTACAACCGGAAGGTGGCTACAACCACCTGTCCTTGCCCCGTCCTGCCACCCTGAAGTAGAAGTAGACTGATGGAACCATTGTCACACTATCACTGTGAGATATACCACTGTAAACCTATACCAATAAATCTAAACCATGCGTCAACCATGCATCAACCTGTACCATAAACAAGTGCATCAACCATGCACCAACCTGTAATCAAACTGTACCATAAACAAGTGCATCCAACCATGTACCAATTATATACCAATCATGTTTCAATTACTCATCAACTATGACTCATCAATATGTACCAACATCATCAACTATACACCTCATGTATGTGCGCCAACTCATCAACTGCTTGTCTCAACCATGTATTCAACATGTACCACAACCAAAATCCATCATCAATTTCATCATCCAAATATGATTTGTATCTTTGTAATAGACCAGGTGTATATGATTACATTTCTACAAACCTTCCTTAACTTTAAAAACAAGAGACTATCATTTTCATCAAATGTTTCTTTAGTCTCAGATGCCTAGTTTTGGATTAGTCAACAACCCTAACTTGAAGTAATCATAAATTTAAAATTGTAATGTATAAAGATCTAAAACTGATACACAATGTTATTCAGTATGTTTAATGAAATCCCTCCAAGTTTCACTACTTGTAACCTCTCAGAAAAGGATTTATAGAAAAAATGGCATACCTTGTTGAATTCTGGCTTATTCTAGAGAGCGACCTTGTAGAGCGTTCCCTGCACACAATATTTGATGAAATTATATGAAACCATTACATAAAATACTAAATACTATACCCTAACCAAAAAAAAAATTCTCACTTAATTTGGATATGTTATTAATAAGTTATGACGGTTTTACCCGAAACCCCTGATTTTGACTAGTTTCAGGACTGACCACAAACCCTATTTTCCACGGAGTGTAACCCCAAAAATACAAAGACCCACAAGATGAATTTTTTTACACAGATACTGGGATATGTTTTCTCACTTTCGTATCAATTTCATGGTATGAATCATTATATAAAAAAATTTATAGCGAAAATGGTGAGATGACCTATAAATAACATACCTTAGAAAGCACCATCAAAAGAATTTATCCTTCCTTGCATTTCGGCCTTCTTTTCTTCACCTTCACTCATAATTCCAGTTTATATATCTTTGGTTACCTCAAACACATATAGATATTCAATATACTCAAGTGTGATTCAAATGAGAGAGCCTTGCCTCTTATTTATACTCTCCAAGTAGCTTCCTTAAAAGCATCTTCTAGGTCACTTGGCCCACTTTTCTTATTTTAGGGTTGGGTCCACTTCTAATTTATCCATTAAATTTATTATTGAAATAATTTATTTTGTATTCACTTTGAATTATAATACATTCATCACTTCACTTTATTATTTACCTTTTAAAATCTCTTAAACCACTGTGACTACTTTGACCTTTTGGGGCTTCTAGATGACATATGAGGGTCCTCCAACTTCGTAAGGCCGTAACTCTCAATCCGTGAGGAGTTGAGTGACATTCTACATACCACCAGAAATGGAATGACATGTAATATCCATATAGAATAGTATTATTTGAAAATATATCATAACTCATACCGTTAATGTTAAGAACCAAACATCAATATAGCATATAAAAACCTCAGGAAAAGTACTCAATGCCTTGAAAAAGAGATAATTTTAGACAATAAGCCTCTTCGAGGGGGAAACCTCCTTTTACCCCACTTAAATTTTCAAGTCCAAGATGATTCAAAATGAAAATGTCTCCTTGGTATATATAGGAGACTAGGAGGTATAATTACAAATAATGGCCTAAAGCCGACATAATT
>ML812339.1:68814-82748 GCA_009831015.1 Picea engelmannii
AATTACATTCATTGGAAGCACCAACTTCCTTTGTTTTCCAGCTTCAACTGGAAGGAGGCTCCAACCCCCTAGTTTCTTAGGCTACAACCTGAGGGAAGCTCCAACTCCCCAATTCTCTGGCTACAACTAGAAGGAGGCTACAAACCCCAATTTTCTCCAGCTGCAACCAGAAGGTGGCTACAACCACCTGTCCTTTCCCTGTCCTGCCACCCTAAAGTAGAAGTAGAATGATGGAACCACTGTCACACTATCACTGTGATATATACCACTATAAACCTATACCAATAAATATGAACCATGCATCAACCATGCATCAACCTGCACCTCAACCTGTAATCAACATGTACCATAAACAAGTGCATCAACCATGCACCAACCTGTAATCAACCTGTACCATAAGCAAGTGCATCCAACCATGTACCAAGTATGTACCAATCATGTGTCAACTACTCATCAACTATGACTCATCAATATGTACCAACATCATCAACTATAAACCTCATGTATGTGCGCCAACTCATCAACTGGTTGTCTCAACCATGTATTCAACATGTACCACAACCAAAATCCCTCATCAATTTCATCATCCAAATATGATTTGTAGCTCTGTAATAGACCTGGTGTATATGATCACATTCCTGCAAACCTTAAATTTAAAACCAAGAGACTAGCATTTTCATCAAACTTTTCTTTAGTCTCACATGCCTAGTTTTGGATTAGTCAACAACCCTAACTTGAAGTAATCATAAATTTGAACATGTAATGTATAAGATATGAAACTAATACATAATGTTCTTTAGTGTGTTTAATGAAATTTATCCATGTGTCACTACCTGGAACCTCTCAGAAAAGGAGTTATAGAAAAAATGGCATACCTTGTTGAATTCTGACTTATTCTAGAGAGTGACCTTGTAGAGCGTGCCACACACAAAATATTTGATGAAATGATATGAAACTATTAAAAAGAATACTAAAGATGGTACCCTAACCAAAAACATTTGTCTCACTGAGTTTGGATCTTTTATGAAGAAGTTATGACGTTTTTACCTGAAACACCTGATTTTGACTAGTTTCAGGACTAGACACAAACCCTATTTTCCACGGAGTGTAACTCCCAAAATACAATGACCCACAAGATGAATTTTTTTCCACAGATAATGAGATATGTTTTCTCACTTGCATAGAAATTTCATGGTCTGAATCATTATAGAAAAAACGTTATAGCAAAAATGGTGAGATGACCTGTAAATAACATACCTTAGAAAGCACCATCAAGAGAATTTATCCTTCCTTGCATTTCGGCCTTCTTTTCTTCACCTTCACTCAGAATTCCATTTTAGATATCCTTGGTTACCTCAAAAACATATATATATTCAATATGCTCAAGTGTGATTCAAATGAGAGAGCCTTGCCTCCTATTTATACTCTCCAAATAGCTTCCTTAAAAACATCTTCTAGGTCACTTGGCCCACTTTCCTTATTTTAGGGTTGGGTCCACTTATAATTTCTCCATTAAATTTATTATTGAAATAATTTATTTTTTATTCACTTTGAATTATAATATAGTCATCACTTCACTTTATTATTAAATTTTTAAAATCTCTTAAACTACTGTGACTACTTTTACCTTTTGGGGCTTCTAGATGACATATGAGGGTCCTCCAACTTCTTAAGGCCATAAATCTCAAACCGTGAGGAGTTATGTGACGTTCTACATACCACCATAAATGACATGACATGTACTATCCATATAGAATAGTATTATTTGAAAATATATCATAACTCATGCCATTACCCATCAAACAAACTTGGGTCCATTACCCAAACCTGGGGTCTCCAACTTCTCATGGCCATAACTCTCTAACCATGAGGAATTATGTAATGTTCCACATAACACCGGAAATGAAATGACAAGAACTATCCATCTAGGATATTTTCCCTGACAAAATCACTATCCTTCATGTCATTATTTCACAATTAAGCATGGGTTCTATTAGTCCACAAAGCGTCTTCCCATGAGGGATTTCACCATAGGAGGAAAAATTTGGAGTTCATCCATATTTACTTCTTATAAACCATGACAAAACAATAATGAGTCATATTTACATCAAACAATATTGGGTCCATTACCCAAGCCTGTGTGCTACAGGGCTTTCTTCAAGGGTTGACATCAATGACAACCAACCTTAATCAACATATGTATTAGTCTCAAGAGTTCTTTTTTGAAGAAACTTTGATGGAATTCTATTAAGATGTTTAGATCATTCAAAGTCTAACGAAATACTTCAGGAATTTCATAATGGATGTTTTGGTGGACATTTTTCACCAACTATAACTACTCATAAAATCATTCGGGCTAGTTATTATTGGCCGAATATGTTCAAATACACTTATATAATGACTCAAAAATGTCTCCCATGCCAAATTTTTTTAGGAAATATGAAGAGAGAAACAATGCCATTACAGTCTATAACAATGGAGGAATCATTTGCACAATGGAGCCTGGATGTGATTGGCCCAATAAATCCAAAATATAGTAAAGGACATGCTTATATTATCGAGATGAAACTTATTATTTTACCAAGTGGAAAGAAGTTGTTTCTCTAAGGAATGTTGAATCCAAACAAATTGATCATTTTCCCAAAAGAGAATATTTTATCCATATTTGCAGTCCTAGAAAAATTCATAACAGACAATGGTTCAATCTTAGGGTCCAAGTTTACACATTTTTGTGTAGAATATGGCATCATCATGGGAAAATCATCCAACTATTACACACAAGGAAATGATTTGGTTGTAAATGTGTTGAACCTGCACAAAATAGATCTAGCTAGAAAATAATACACACATTTGCAGAGAGAAATTAAGAAAGAAGAAGAAGGAGAGAAAGAATGGAAGAATTATCATTAACCGTTGTGAATAATGAATACTTTACATATGATATACTCTATATAAATCAATGAGAGTGCACTGGAGGAGAACCAATGTTCCATAGTGGTGTTCTAGAGTGATCTAGACACACACAAACAATTACTGGAGTGAACTTCCACCTAGTCTAGTCTCTCAGGTAGTTACGGGAGTGAATTGTCACCTAGCTGAGTTAACTAGTCAACTAGTCTTCAATTAACTGACTGAACAGAGAGTAGTGAGGACTAGACCAGGGAATCAAGGGTAATGCGTCAGTTTGATGATGATCCCAAGGAAAGTGCGCATTATATGGTGATGATCCCAAGGAAAGTGTGTATTATCTGGTGATGATCCCAATGTTGCATGGTGACAAAACCAATGCAACATCTAAACTAAACTCAACTAGTCAAACTGAAGTGTCAACTGAAAGAGAATATTATCCAAGTGGAATATTCTCCCCTAAAATATAGGAGACTAGATAATGACTAATTATGACTAATAAACAAGGAAAAACCTTAGGAAAAAGAAAGCCTAGGTGTGTGTGAAGTAACTCCAATACCCACCCTGAACATCACTATGGTGAAAATAAAGAATGGGTCCCGACAATGTGGTCATGTTAGGTACCCAAATACAAAAGATACACTTAAATAAAGTGAGGAAAGAGGAAAAACCTCATGGGAAAACACCCCGTCAAGGTATAATGTATGTAAAAGAAGAACTACAGTTGCTAGGCAACTATGTCCTTCACTCCAAGATGACTTTGCAAAGAATGGAACTTCTTCTCAGTGAAGGTCTTTGTGAATATGTATGTCGTGTTCTCTTCTGAAGGAAAAAAATATAAGTTGATGATCCCTTCGTGTAATAAGTCCCGGATGTAGTGCATGTGGATCTCGATGTGCTTCGTCTAATACCTTTGAACTGAATCTCTACAAAACTTTAGAGTGCTCTGGTTGTCACACCAGATGAAGATCGATCAATGAAACTAAATGCCCAACTCAGTGAGAAAATGTTGTAGCCACATTGTTTGAATGGTTATTTTAACTACACTTATATACTCTGCCTTGGCTGAAGATAGAGCAATGGCATCTTTCTTCTTGCTGTACCAACTAATAGTCCTAGAACCAAGACTAAGTGAGTAACTAGATGTGGACTTACGATCAGTGCTATTGCCATCTTAGTCAGAATCAGTAAAACCGATGAGATCTAATGTAGAGTCTGTTTCATAATGAATCCCAAAGGTTATGGTACCATGTGCGTATCGAAGTATAAGCTTTGCATCTTTCCAATGTAGCTCATGCGACTCCTGCATGAACCTATAAACTGCTCCAATTGCATAGGAAAGCTATGGTATGGAGTGTGTGAGATACAAAAAGATATCCACTAGTTGTTTGTACAATGTGCTATCAACTAGTTGAGTCTCCCCGCCATCCTCAAGTTTGACTCTTGATAGGAAAGGAGTCGGAGCAGAATTGCAGTCTGTCATGTGAAATATCTCAAGGAGATCTTGTGCATACTTGATCTGAGACAGTTTGATGCTTGATGCATCCTAAATGATCTCGAGTCCAAGGAATAAGTGTAGTGAACCCATGTCTGTCATCAAAAACCTATCATGTAGAATCCTCTTGACTACATAAATCGCTGAAGTCGAGCAACCGATGATCAAAAAATCATCAACATACAAAACTAAGAGTAGAAGTGAATCATCTGTCCTAAGCATGTAGACATTTGGGTGTGATTTACAATGTACAAAGTTCTTTGACAATAGGTAGGAGTCCATATTGGCATACCATGCCCTCAGAGACTGCTTGAGTCCATAAATGGACTTCTTCAGTCGACAGACTAAATATGAGTTCTACATAAATCCATGGGGTTGCTCCATGTAGATCTCCTTAGAGAGATCACCATGAAGAAATGAATTCTTCACGTACAACTAATGGAATTCCCATCCTTTGGCTGCCACAATGGAAAGTTCCAGTCGTATGGAATCCATCTTCTCTACTGGAGTGAAGGTCTCATCATAGTCAATACCATGAACCTACTAAAAGCCTTTGGAAACAAGCCTAGCTTTGTATCTGCTAATCTTTCCATCTGCTGCAATATTGGTCTTGTGGATTCATGTGCATATGACAAGTTTCCTCCCAAAAGTAAGGGGAACTAGATCCCAAGTCTGGTTCTTGAGGATGGAGTTGTACTCCTCCTGCATGGTGGATTCCCAAAAGGGATTTCTAGCAGCCTCGCCATAAGACTGTGGATATGAAGACTGAACCAAGAAAAGATGGCTGGAGGATAATGGTGCAGTGGCAGTGAGTGAAATAGGAGGATCCTTGAAATCAGATTGAGTCCTCAAGTATCGGTTGGATCACCAATGAGATCCCTTACATCCTAAAGAGTAGTTTGTGCCCACATGGACCTATTCTCTGGTTCTGCAACTGCATGTGGATGCTTTGAATCTACATCTGACTGTACTCACTTTGAATCTAAATCACCTAAGTCCTTTTAATCAAAACTCTCATCTAAAGATGAGCCATCATGTGCATTCTCATCATCTCAGACATGTGGAAGAATGAAGGTGTCTGCATACGACTACTGAGATGCATGCAAGACACTCTCCTCAAATTGGACACTATGCTCAATGATGAGTCGGTATGAGGAAATATCAATAAGATTATATCCCTTTACGCCATCAAGGTATCCAACAAAAATACACTCAGTGCTCTGTGGATCAAGTGCCTTCCTCTTTTCAGAGGGAATCTGGGCCCATGCACGTGAATCAAAAATGCGAAAGTGGGTCACTTCTGTTTGAGCCCACTCCAAGCCTCATAGGGGGTCTTATCCTTGAAATATCTATGGGGAGATCTATTTTGGATTTATGTTGCACAATTAAGTGCTTCAGCCCATAGTCTCTACGGTAGTGACTTTGCATGTAGCATGAAAGAAGCCATCTCCTTTAGAGATTTTTTTTTCCGCTCAACAAATCCATTTTGTTGTGGAGTATAGGGAACTGTGCACTTCAACTGAATCCCTGCCTCATGGAAAATATTATGGATCTCATGATTTACATACTCTCCCCCATTATCAGTTGGAAGGACTTTGATATTCTTTCTAGACTATGTCTCAACCAAGGCTTTGACATCTTTGAGGTGTTGAAAGACCTCAGATTTTTTCCTGAGAAATTAGATCCATATAAAACGTGAGAAATCATCAACAAAAAGGAGAAAAAACCTCACTTTGTTGATGGATTGATGTGGAAAAGGACCCATAAGGTCACTGTGGATCATATCTAAAGGTGCAGAAGCTCTCTAAGACTTTCCTTTGTCGAATTTCTCTTGAGGGTGTTTTTCGAGAACACATCCCTCACATACTCCCTTGGAGAAATGGATGTTTGGTAGACCATCAACCAATATTTGATTGCTAATTTTTTGCATGTATCTAAAATTCAAATGTCCAAACCTTTCATGCCATATCCTACTACTTTCATCAGCATGAGTAAGCAATAAAGCATAATCGAGTTCAATGAATTCAAAAAATGTATACAATCTAGACTGATGATTTACCTCACTGGTAGCAACCCTGGAGTTGGTTTTCATGTCGTATATGTCCATGAAATTTGGTGTGAATATGAATTTCTTTCTGGTGCCAGAATTCTTCATTGTATACATGGAGAGAAGGTTGACAAAAAATTTTGGAACGTGAATCACATTCTTGAAGCTTCCATTGGTGAGTCCAACTTTGTCAGTGACTTTGACAAAAGAGTTGTCCCCCATCAAAATAGGACATTTTCATGCATCCAATGAAGAATATACTGATTTTGAGGCATCCATGTGATGTGATGCTCCTAAATCAATGATCCAAGCATCGAGAGAGGAATTGATGGAAATCAAGGCATGGCTAAAATTGCCTCTCTTGGAATTCTGATCTTTTGGCTTCTTCTTCTTGGCACCCTTGGGGATGCGATATCCAAGGTTGTTTTTATGAAGTATTTGAGTCACTAGATCTATTTTTTTTTCCGCATGCATGCAGATTCTGGATGGAATCCTTTGTGATAGTACATGCATTTCTCCCCTTTTCTTCCCTTTTCCCTTTCGGATCCGTAGGCATCAATGAGGGGTTTTGTGTACCCTTCCTTCTTCTAATGTTAATGATATTTACATTTATCTTTATCTTTAGATTTTTGATATTTTTGGCTGACATATTGCATAGTGAGTGCATGCACCCTTGGGCCTTTGATTGTTCCCATGTTGATGATCTTGCTTTTCTCTTGTGTTAGGGATTTGATAAAGTCCTTAAGAAAACGCATCTTCCAAGTGGCTCCGGAGGAGAATCTAACAGAATGGAATTTGGATATGAATAAAAATATTTTGGTACCAAGTTTGGAGAGAATGGTGAGAACAATTTGTTTATCCTCCTTTGATTTATCAACCCCGTAAGCTTTGAGCTGCGACAGTAAATCCTTGAATTTTGTAGAGAAATCTCGGATATTGTCAAATCGTTTTGGATCCAATGTGAGAAGTTCCACCTCCATCATATGTACCCTCATCTCATTCTTTTTTACAAAGATCCCTTCCAATGTGGTCCAGGCTTCATTGGGAGCCTTACAAGAAGATATGTGAAAAATGAGATCGAGAGAAATAAGACTGCAAATTGTTCTGAGTGCCTCATCCATGCAATTTAAGTACTTGTATTTTTCTATGGCTGATGTCGGTTCTGTATATGTATTCAAGGTTAAAATGTACAACCCTATGGTTTGGATATGTATGAATGTTTTCTCCTTCCATGCAAAATAGTTGTAATGTGTAAGAATGAATTCCTTTTGGAAATCCATCTTTCCACTGTCTTCAATCTTTTGTACCTGCAAAACATTTTGGTGTAGATATTTCTTAGCAGTACGTCAGCTTTAATACCATGTAAATGTGTTTAACCTTCACAAAATATATCTATCTAGAAAATACTACACACATTTGTAGAGGGAAATCGAGAAAGAATAAGGAGAGAAAGAATGGAAGAATTCTCATTAACTGTTGTGAATAATGAATAATTTACACATGATATACTCTTTATAACTCAATGAGTGCACAATGGAGGAGAACCAATGCACCATAGTGGTGGTCTAGAGTGATCTGGACACACACCAGTAGTTATGGGAGTGAAATTCAACCTAGTATAGTCTCTTAGTAAGTTATGAGAGTGAACTGCCACCTAGCTGAGTTAACTAGTCAACTAGTCTTCAATTAACTGATTGAACAAAGAGTAGTGAGGATTAGATCAAGGAATCAAGGGTAATGCACCAGTATGGTGGTGATTCCAATGCAATTTCACATTACCTAGTGATGATCCCAATGTTGCATGGTGACAAAACCAATGCATCATCTAAACTCAACTTAACTAGTCAAATCGAAGTGTCAACTGAAAGAGAATGTTCCACATATTCTCCAGGTGGAATATTCTCCCCTAAAATATAGGAGACTGGATAATGACTAATTATGACTAATAAACAAAGAAAAACCTTAGGAAAAGGAAATCCTAGGTGTGTGTGAAGTAACTCCAACATTGGTTGAATCAACAAACAAAACATTAATTCAAATTCTCAAGAAGACAATTGTAGAAAAGCATAAAAATTGGCATAAAATTTGATAGATCCACTCTAGGAAAGTCACCTTACTCCAAAAGATAGCATTAGAAATTCCCCATATACCTTGGCACATGGAAAACAAGAAAGGTTACCATTACATTTGGAATTGAATGATTTGGTCCTTTCCATAGACAATCAATATACATAAGAGCTGTCACTTTTACATAAAAGATACCATGAACTTTTGAAACTCAAAAAACAAAGAGTACAAGTAATAATAACCATAAGAAAAAGACAAGTGGTCAAAATAAATTTTGAAAATACCACTACCACAAGATATTTTCAAAGGGCCAACTGGTTTAATTGTGGAACAAAGAGAAGGAAAAAGCATCTTCTCATGTCCTTCTTCTCAAGAGTGGCCTTCTATATAACATTCGTAGGCGTAGGAACAACATTTTCTACAACATCCCAAAGATCATGTTCCTTCAAAATCAAGGTTACCCTCGCCTTCCAGGAGAGGAATTTATATGCTCCATCCAACTGGTCTTCAAAATTGAGACTGGTTGCTTCCATTTCTAGATATGAGCAAAAACAATTACAATGTGTTTATTCCTTCAAGAACCCACAAGAATTTCACTGTTGGTTTATAGATCTATAGATATCTCCTTGTAGATCTAACATATAGGCTGCACAAACTGTTGTGTATCTAAAATTTGTCTCCCTCTTATAGTGAAAGATATTATAGAATGTTGAGATCTCTATTCCAACACCTAGACACTTTATTTCCTTATGCTCTCAATAAAACTTGCAAAAAAATAATATTTCTGAAGACATAATAAAATGCACTGAGTGAAAATTAAATTGTTGGGAATAAAAAATACAGTGGAAGAAAATTACACCAATTTCCACACAGACAAAAATTTCTTCCCTTCAAAGATAAACTTTTCATTAAGTTACTCCAAGATTAAAAGGGCTCCATAACTAGTAAAATAGTTCACTGAGAAAATAATCAAATTACAACAAAACCTAGTTGTTTTGTCCCTCATCTGAAGAAACCCTCTTCCCGATATGCCCATATATTCTCGTTGGACACACAGACTTGCACTAGATTTTTCTACTGGTCCTCAGTTCTACAAGATCTTCATGCTGGTACCTTAGATCTACTAGATCAACCTTCTAATACCTCAGATCCACATTAGATTTGTCCACTGCTACCTCATCTATGCACTAGATTTATCTTCTTGTACCTCAGATCTGTTAGATATTCCTGTTGAAACCTTTGATATGATAGATATTCTTGTTGAAACCTATGATCTTCTAGATCTACCCATTAGTACCTCATATATGCACTAAATCTATCCATTGGTACCTTCAATCTTCTATATCTATCTGCTAGTACCTGATATATGCTAGATCTGTCTATTGGTACCTTAGATATGCTAGATATATCTGTTGGTACCTCATATTTACTAGATTTGTCTGCTAGCACCTCAGATCTACCAGATATTCTTATCGGTACCTCACATATGCACTAGATTTGTCTATTGGTACCTTATATATGTTAGATATTCCTACTGGTTGCACGACCCCATAAATCGTACGACATCTACCTCCCTAATAGATAGTACAACCTCCATGAATTTTTGGTTCCTGGTTTGTTCTTCCACTTGAGGCTACTACTTGTCCTCTCCTCGTTCAGACTAAGAAAAACTACTTCTATGCTCTCTTTGTGTCTCAACACATTGTAAGTCACTTAGTGTCTGATCAAAATTCCTTCTTTGCTCTCTATGTGAGTCACTACTCTCTGTCCCTTAAGTTTATCTCTTGATGAAAGTCCTTCTTTACCCTTGTTGAGATCTCCTTGAGTCATAGTCCTTTGTGTCTCAAGAACTCAATGTCTCTCTCGTGTGTCTTTCCCCTTCACTTAGCCTTGCTTTTATAATTATGACTTATGACTTAATCAAATAACCTATATCTCGAAAGTAATTTATGGTTGAGATTAAATCTCACCTCACTTGAGATCAACAATCAAGATTCATTTAATTCACTAATGTAAAAAACTTTACATTTCATTAGATTAACTCACTTTTTTTATAAAAATCACATCACTTTAATTAATTCTTTAATTAAAGTGAATTTTCTAAGGTTGAAGGCATTGGACGACTTCCACGTGCCTAAACACCTAGACCTATGCAGAAGTTCCTATTTGATGCTCCAAACATCAAATGGGTCACAGTTCTTGAGGCAATACACATATTCTTAGGCATTGGTCACATCCTTTGAGGAACATTTGGGCTAAGATTTCACACATGGACATCCTCTACACATGCCACATTGCAGATCCTAGAAAGCTCGTCTTCTTTCACCATTTTTGGAGGTGTCTTCCAAATTATTTGAGGGATGACCCACATGTGTGGGGTTTATGACAACCATGTGGGTTTCTTTGGTGATGATTTGACTTAGAGATGGATCTTCCTTGTCTTGTGGAACATCTTTGCCTTATTTTAGTGCTTGATCATACATTGGAGATTACTCTTGATGATTCCTTGATCACATTATGAGGAGGATATCCACTTTTGAGGTCATTCTTCATATTTGCATGAGGCCATTCCACTTGGAGGAGAGAAACATTGGAAATTTTCTTGCTTGGGAGGCTAAATCACCTTGTTTTGAGGCCTCCACATCACTCTTTCTCTGGAACATTATGTTGGGAGAGAAAATCAGCCCCATTTTTTGTGTGATCTTCCTCTCTAATGAGAGTTTTGTGTACATGTGACATCATTTAATTATTTATTGACTTATTATCCTTCTTTGTGTGGATGGAAATTCTTTGTTAGTCTCGTATGATAAATTTAGGGAAAATAATTAATAAAGAATGAGAAGGATGCAGAAGCCTCGTCTATAAACAGAGGCTCTCCTCTCATTCCAAATCATTGTGAATTGTTGGATCATTTGTGACTACAATTAATAGAAAATATTCCTTTTGAGGTTTTTGTATCAACTCTTGCATCATTCTCTTTCTTGGTTATCGTATTGGTGCATTAAAGATTTGTTATAGTGAATCAAATTTTTTACTAAATTTCAAGATCAATCCATTTGAGTAGTTTCTTAACTACTTGGAGAGGAGACATTATAGGATTTGTTCCTTCCTTCTTCTCTTGTTAACTTGAGTAAGTACTTAATTCATTTCTTTGTTTTTTCTCTTGGTTCCTTGGCAAGGGTTTTAATCATTTATTTCAAGTTATATTTGATGTAGTTGGTAAAGGTTTTTCCTTTGAGGAATTCCTTTTTGTAGGGCCTTGATCCTCTTAGTTGATCTTGATTAGGTTGGATATTACTCTCCCTTCATGGTTCTAATATTTTAATCTATTCCTTAAGATAGAAGTGACCAATCCTTATAGGGGGATACTTATTGACCCCATAATCCCTGATTAGATAAAAAAATGGGCACTAGTCTTGTATCCAACAACAACGAAAAAACCCTAAAAATTTTATTTTATTTTTTTGTTGTTGTTTAATAAGAAATATAACAGTAAAAATCAAGGAAACACATTTTTTTAGATTTCATTTATTGTCTCATGTAAAGTTAATGGATTATTTCATTTCCTAGACTCGTTATTCCTTTGGTTTGTGCTTAATTGTTGATATCTAACCCTAAGGAAGAAAATCAACCATATTTTGTTAAGATTTAAGGTGTTCTCTAACATTCTTTGAGTTGATATAAGGAGATTCTCAAATCTGGAAATCAAATTGCATCATTAAAATAAAATTTGGAGAAACCCTAACACTATGGTTTGGTGCTTTAAAGTGTATTCTTTATTTTGCCTAACCTCTCTTTGATTTATAGATTGTTTTTTGAGTTTATAATTTATATCTAGAGGTGAAATTAATCTATAATGTTCTTATAATTTCTTTTCATTTTCTTAGAGGTTTTATTTGGTGAATTTCAAGTGCTTACTTGTGAAACCCTAGGGATTCACCATCCATTTTACAGGTTCTTTCTTAGTTAATGCTTATCTATCATTAGAATTTTTCTCTAACACTTGTTGGGTTGTTTTTGAATATCTATTTAGCAAGTTTTGTTAGAATTAAATGCTAATCCAAAGTTGTTAATGTTGTTTATATTACATATCATATTTGGCACACACATTGACTAGCTCCTAATTGTTCTTTGAAGTGGATATAAATGTGATTCATGCAATTGTTTCTAGTTGAATATTGTTGATGGGCGAAATCGACCGTCCGTCAATTAAGAGAGTGGAACCGGTCCGGGGTTGTCTAATAACCCAAGCCGTTTGGAATGGACCACCCTGATGAGTTTAACGGCTACGTTGGCCGCCCTAAGGTCTCGTATGGAAACCAAAGAGAAATGATTTGAGCTAAGAAATCTAAAGGGAAACTAGAAACTAATAAAGCAAATTAAACTAACTATACTATTCTAACCATAAATTACTAACTACTTATATGTACAATATACTAACTATGATTATAATAACTCAAATCAACTACCTAATTATCATCTATGATATTCCTTATTCACAAATATACAATATGGACAAACTACAGATTTGATTAAAACCTACAAAACTCATGTGATTGCTGCCTTGAGACAGCCAAGGGTCTTTTTTTTTTTTGTATTTATGAAAAAGAAATAAAGCTAACTGAAATTCAACAATCTAATATATATTTCTGAAATTAAACGATCTAATATTAAGATTAAATCTATATTAAATTACTTAACGATAACAGTGAACTACACTAATTAACCTGGAAACGCTCTAGGTTTGTCCTGTGTATGATTGCTTCTTAAGCTGATTGGATGAAGATATTCACACCATTTAGCCCTCAATCTTCTCACAAAGTATCAGCTATAATGCTTCCTGAAGTATGTTGCAGGACAAACAAAACATAAAAGGAATCATAACAATTTTCTGATTATAAATTCCTGCAAAAGGAAAACCTATTGTGCAGCAAATTTATATATTACAATTCAATTCATGAAGAAGACAAAGCTATCATCCACAAACAGAATATGCAACTATTATGTCTTTTAACTATTTGGAAGAGACAAGATACAGATAACAGAAATAAAATTATATCACTTGAGTTTGATTTAGATAGCAAAGTAATACTAAATCATTAACAATATGATATACAAAACATGGAACAAAGTGTTGATATATTGAAAAGCAAAAGCTATGACAAGACACCAGTTCTGCTCCAGTTTGAATCAAAATTGTGTATCCTGGTTCTCCCCCAACTGAGGATGATTGATTATTACAAAACCATAGGTTTATATAGGTTTCTCACAAGGTAAAACATCCTTGTGAATAAATTCAAATAAGTTTATACAATCTGGGAATAATCCCCAAAATCCCTTAAACTAAGTAACTAAAAATGCAAATGAAATCCTTAAAATATCTTCCAACTGCTCCTCATATCCATTACCAATTCGAAT
>ML812339.1:94552-112327 GCA_009831015.1 Picea engelmannii
CATTTACCAATTACATTCAGATAAAACATAACCAATTCCAATCGTAGCATTGGCTGTGTCACAAAATCAGCCTATTTTAAACAACTTCACTTATTATCAGGGCATTCAACTGTAGCTAAATTTGAACAATCATATCTACTTGATGATCCATCGAATCGAAAACAAATCCAACCGAATCTTAAACCATAACAAAATTATGTACAGCGGAGCATGCCTATGTAACAGAGCAAGTGAAATATGTACACAAAGTATAATATAAATGAGTGGAGATTATACCATCACAGTTGCTGAAACTATGTCAATTTTGAATTGACAATAGCGGTAGCAGATTCGACATTCTTGAACAGGATTGACCCAGCAGTTCGTTGCTTCTTATCGTTGGGTTGGACCTTTACCTTCTGTCCAGTGAGATTTGCCACTTGGCTTTCCAAATCGTGGATTCTGGACTGTAACGTAGGCACATCCAAATAATATCTCTCTAACCACAGTCCACACTAATCACAAGGTGCAACAACATTTTGAATAGAAGGGGGTTTTGATGATTCCCTGAGGGTTTCATGGGATGGTTTAATACCAGGAAAATCAGGGTTATCCTGCAGACAGGGAGGTAAGTTTTTAACGAAATCGTAAGGAGGTTTGTTACACAAGCCCTCAGAGTAAGGATATTCCTCGGCGAGAAATCGTTCCACTTCAGAATCCGAGTCTTTGCTGACCGTGATAGGCTCTAATTTAACAGGGGGCTTGGGTTTATTCCTCGCCATGCGCAAAATCAGTCTTGCATTTTTCTTGCCTCGAGCATTAGTACTAATCTTAGGTTTTGGCTTTCTGGTCGTGGGTTTATCCACTTCAGCTCGCTTATTCACAGCCATAGGTAGACTTGTAGGTGGGTCGGGTTTAGGTATAGGTAGTAAAATATTATAAGGCACAGGGGTAGGCTTGGTCTCGGTTACCACGGGCTTGTCAACCTGTGGAGGGTCCAATTCTTCGAAATGATTACGGCTGAGGAAATCAGCCCAACAATCACTGTGCAAGCTTAAATCGTAAACCACTATCAACTGAATCAAACCTAAATGAAAAAGGCTAGTGTCATCTTGGCTACGCTTGTATCTTTTATCCATTTTGAGTAAGCTTCGATGCAAATAATGGGGCATACTGAGCTCAAAACCCATAAACACCATTAATAAACGTAGATGAAAGAAGAAGACGAAACCATACCTGCCTTCACACGTAACGAACTTCTTGATAATCATCAAGAGATCATACCAACGAGGTTTTAACATCTTTGCAGGCAAACCTCTGTCACAAGAGCCCACTGTCCGAGACTGAAATAACAATGTCCACGGGACATCGTCAACCTTGCAGTTTTTAGACCATTTTTGTCCCGTAACAGGCAAGCTAGTCGCCGAGCTGAGGAATTTTTCAGTGATTTCGAGCTGGACATCTCCAACTTTGGCTCGGCAGCCATCAAACGACAATGCAAATTGCCGAGCCACAGTGATGTTGTAACCATCAAATTTCCTTATAAAAGCAAGCCACCCGAACTCTTTCAAGTCGTTAAACGCATCATCAAACATCAGCAAGGCCTGGCACCCGTTGGGCTCTGCCCTTACGACAGGAGCCATGGCATCGGTACATGGTAGGGTTTGAGCTAAACAAACAAAGCACAAGGTCAAAAACGATAGGGTTTAACCAATTCAGCGCTCAAAGATGCATGAATCAACTACATGCGTGCGAAGGTGGTGGGATTACCACCGCCACGCATTGTATTAATGACCATGTACAGTGCTGTTACAATCACAATTACTTAAACCATTCGTATCGACCAGCAAATAGGTGAATCATCATATCAACGTGCCATTCATCCAAGTCAGAACCACCACCATAAGTGATAATCATGCGCCAAGTGTTAAATCCAAATCAACACTAAGTTCAGCATTAACCGCGATCTATCGTGTCATTCAAACGTACCAAACCAATGTTAATTAAATCAAATCAATACACAGTTCGTTCCATGTGGTATCAAACTCACAAAACAATATATCGAGCAAGGGTTCAAACCATAAAATCAAAAATCCCAAAGGTTGATCAATGCGCCTTGCAAAACTCAAACCATTTCAAACTTATGATATCAAACTTATAGCATTGCCAATGTGTTTTTAGCATAATCAAAGTGTAAAACATTGCAACTAATGGCCATATGAAAATGATAGGTYWAGAATCAYRTCATATATAAAACCAAAAGGAATTATGACTTTTATGTCATCAAACATAACTCATAACTTAATATTTTCAATACTTTATCAAAAACCAAGTTGCGCAATTAAAGTGCATGGATATAGTTTGAAGAAACTTTTGCAACGATGTGATAAACCAATGATCAAGTGTTTTTCAGTAAATCAATAAAAATGACGACAGTCAGAGCAACGAAAGAGGTGTTTTCACACTTTCAGTTGTGAAAACTGTAGAGAAACCAAAATGCAATCGTCGAAAAAATGAAACAAATGTCTAGAAGCACAATGCGACGATGACTTTTCGTTTAGAAGACAAGGGGTGTAGGCAGCTTTTTAGGGCAAAATAAAAAAATGTAATTGGCTTCCAACAAATATCTTTTGAGCATTGTAATCGTTGATTGGAATCCTAATGAATTGTATTGTTATATTTATTTTTTGGATTCATTAAAGTAAATCATATAATGGAATGGTTTTGTTTCACTTAATGAGGTTTAATTACATTATTTGTGATACCCCCCATGTATTCTAGGAGTTGGCCTAAAGTGTAGTTGAAGTGTACTAAGTTGAAGTGGTACACTTCCCATTATTGTTTCCTGAGATATCCATGGGTTGGAAAGGGTGCTAGTTCAAGAAGTAACATGAAGGACATATGTTAGTCAAGCCAACTAAAGAATTTGAGGAAATATTGGCGAAAATGGTTTGTAGAATCATCACCTCATAATGGACTGAAAATTCACTCAGGAGGTCTTGAAGTAGATTCATAAATATATAGGGTATTCCTATTGGTGGAATGGATCCTCAATCGAGGAAGATTTAAATTCTTGTCTCAACAATCAACATTCTCACAACCTCAAATAACTCCCCCTGACAGTGTCTTGGGGAATTTGGATTGCTAGGAATCATGCTTTTTTTAATGATAAAATAACTTCATATTATCCTTGCGCTACTCAAATCATAAATATTCTCTCATCATTTCCTCATTTGTCAAATACCAAGCAATCAAGATCTTAACAAAAACCTCAAAATCCAATGGATAAGCCTTGCACATTTTTGATGGGGCTGCCCAAGGGGACCCATCCATGGGTGGAGTAGCTGGTATCCTACACATTTCACACACCCACTCCTTTTATTTTTTTGTTGGACTCAAGACAACCAAAAATAAATTCAACGAGCTCATGGAATTGGAAATTATCCTTCAACTATCTCGGTAAAATGAAATCTTACAGTTTCAAAATAAATATTATCCCCATAATCTTACATTTATGGGGATTCTCATCTAGTCATTAATTGGATGAGAGGGGATTTCTCTCTACAAAATTAAAGACTTTTTCCATTGTTCCATAATATCAAAAAAACAATCTAGGACTTTTCTCTTCTCACTTTTGATCATGGTTTCAGGGAATGGAACTAGGAAGCATACTGCCTCTCAAAAGATGGACTAGAATTGGACCGAGGCACATAGAATATTTTTGAAAAGAGACTAAATGATTCCAAGGAATATTTTCATAACTAATTGCTCCAATTAGAATAAGATATCATGATCGTTTTATTTCTTCAATTAATTTGAGTTGTTCATAGGACTTGCTAGATAATGAATCATAATGGTTTTATTCAAAAAAATTGTGATAGTTTGGTGCCTTATAAATCTTTGCAATCAGTCTATTATTTAGTTGATTGGACACAAAACCACTCAGATTATAACTCTACATAAAGATAATATGACATCCTATATTATGTTCAAGTCTTTTGGATTGTACTTTTGGGCTCTTATCTAAAGGAATGTCCGAGGCATCTACTTTTGTAATTTTTCTCTACCTCAAAAATAAAATTACTAGATTTTGTTCTTTGGAAAAAATAACTAAAATTATTTGTGTTATTATATATTCATGCATTTAGTAAAATACCCCTAGCGCAATTTGATTTTGAGGGTTTCATTATGTAAGGAGGTCAAGGTTCGAAAATCTCAGTAGTCAGGAGGAGACACCCAAAAAACTCCAACCATGTTAAGGGTTGGTGTGGCCCAAGATGGGTGTAGTCCTTAGGTAATTTTGATGGCTTATATGCCCCTGGGTCATGGTTTATTAGTGTAACATCCTGCTCTTACGATCACATGTTGTCAACTTATGCTTTGAGGACACTTGCATGCAAGTGATCCGGTTATAGTACATGATTATGTATTTCATTTGTCGATCTTTATAATGATGTTGATGATTATGATTTGATGTTATTGCTATATGTGTATTGACATATGCTATTGAAATGTTTTCCCTGACTGTGCAGGACACTTGATAGATTGGGATGTTGATGTCATCAATGCACCTCCTTGGACTTCAGATTAAGTTAGGGAGTGGATTGTATTGGTTTGAGTATTTCATTCATGCATATGTGACATATGATCGATTATACTATGATGTTGCTTATGGATCATTGATAGTGTTTCATTGATGGATGAAGGATAACGATTGCTTGCTAATGTGACTCACATAAGGAGTGAAGGGGCCACACACATAAACTAGATAATGAGGGAGAGGTGTGGCAGAGGCCCTATCACAGTATACTATCACTCCCACTGTGGCTCGAATTGTAGGCTAACAATTACTTAATTCAATAGGTCCACGATGTTATGAGGGAAGACTAAGAAAATCGCTCACAAAGATTTCTAAGGAGTGCAGAATAAGCCAGGGTCCTTATTCCTCAGAATCCCTTAGTCTCTCACAAGGTCGCCTGAATGGAGTGTTGACTCTAGGGGTTGGATAACTACCAAAACCAATCAAAGGCGAGTGGCACCCTTAGAAAATAGAGTGTGTCTCGAAGGGCACATCGCATAATTAAAAATAGAATCAAAGGTGAGTGGGACCCTTGGAGCACATAGTGCATCTTGAAGGGCACGTCACATAAATAAAATTTGAGTCAATGAATCTAGGTGGCCTAGAAAACCCTGAGCAAATAATTAACCTTGTAAAATATTGAGCACTATTGGATCAATCAATCAATTAATTAATTAAGGATTGAACTTATTATTCATAATCTGTATAAGAGTCTAAGCCTTTGCAAATAAAATTAATTTATCCAAAGTCTAAGTTAGTAAGAAGACTAAAAACTAAATTTATAAATTAAATAATGAGGGGATGAAGTAAATCAATTTAAGAAATCAAGGAAAATAAAATAAATCTAAAGATTGATTTAATACCTATATATGCAAGTAATTACCAAATTGGAATTTAATGTAAGAATGGAATAAAGCTAAAGGAATGGGTATCCATAGAAAGGAATCTAGAGTCTAGTTAACACTAGTCTAACTAGGAGAACATTCTTATTTTAAGTCAACTCAGATTTAGTAAGGTGTCAATAATTAATTGGAAATAAGGGGAATAAAGAGACAACTAAGAGTGATTTTAGGAGCACATTTGGGAAATGTGAGGGAAATTTATGTTTAATTCAAATAAAATATGTAATTACTTGTGCAACTTGGGGAGAGGGTGACAAGTGTGAGGGTGAATAATCCTAATTTATTTAATTAAAAAGAAAATTAATTGTGCATGTGTCGGAAAGGAAATTGCTACAAAGAAAATGGTCTATATGGGAAAGGGGATGAGACTGATTATTGGTAAAGTTATGCTGCCAAAATCATTTGATTGGTTTTACTTGTGAGAGTTGGGATACCAAGATTGATCTAGAGTGATGGCTCTACCTTGCGAGGAAAGCTTGGAGCTAGACTATTTCTAATCTGGATTATTTGTGGAACAAAATGAAAGTAGAGATATTACAATGAAACACACATAAATATTGTGAGAATAAAGAGAAATACAATAATACATTATTTCTATTAATGAAATAAATGTACAAAGACTGTGAAAATTCAGAGTGAAAGACTCACTAGAATGGTGGAATCTTATCTTTGAGAAGAGATGTGACGACTACTCACATTTGTAAGAAGATGATCGTTACAATGAGGCTCCAAATGCCTTTTTAACATAAGAAAAATCCAAAACCCTAACCCCAGAAGATGAAAATCCAAAAGGTTTGCGGGCCCCAATGTGGGTAGTTTATATGTCAACTTCCCAGGGGCGTAAAGTTTTCATATGATCTATGTTTGGGGCGCTCAATACACCGTTGGAAAGGTCTAACTGAGAAGAATGATTTTCGACTAGCCTAAGTTAGTGCCTTTGGCATTCACCTATTGCCTTTGGCATTCACCTAGGCCCCAAATCCCCCAAAAAACATCATTTAGGGCCTCAAAATGGCCCCGTAAGTTTGGAACCCGAAAAAATGTTGAAAAACCGCCAAGATGGAAAACTATTTTTGAGCTTATGAAATAGGTGGGTGGACACTGATATCCACTTGGATCAATTTTTGGTTTGTGTTTGGTTGGCCCCTTTGCGGCTTGGAGGGGATAAGGGGGAATAAGAGTACCCCAAGCGTTGGTTCGGAGGTACCAGTGAAGTCTCAATGATTGGCAAGCGGGAGGTCGGATGAAGCACCTTAGTGGAGGAGCATCTCTCCTACATTGTCTTTAGTTATGGTATTCATAATTGATTTTTATTTACAGTTTTTTTAATATTTATTCACCATATAGTGTTCTTATAATTTCTCCTTAAACAATGATTGAAAATTTGATATTGAATTGTCATGATTCTTGATGGGTTGAGTATTTTAGAAATGGGACTTGATATTACTGTCATGCAAACCCAACTTTGGAGCCTCTTTAGCCGCCTTACATTCTTTTAAATTGCCCCAAATATTAATTCCTAATTGTTCATGGCTAGTTGGGATTACTTGAGGAAATGTTAAAATCTAATCGATGGTTTTAAATGAAAATTTTTACCCAACATTTTCTTTTATTTTCCTTGCATTTTACAACTAGAATACCCTTGTCTCTCTTAAAACGTGGGTCTGCATTTTGGGTGGATATCACTCATATTTTTCCTTTATTTAGCTTTGCATTTTAATTTAAAACTTTAATGCGATTTTTGTACGCCTCAAATGAAATTTTTACTAGGGTTACCTCTATGTATCCTTCACTTAAAACCATGTTTTTGTCTTTGCTTGGAATACCCAACTTTCCACAAATTCCTTCTGTGTTTTGCAACTGGAATACCCAACGTTTTATCCTAAATCATGGTTATGATCTGGCTTGGATTTCACTCAACCGAATCACTACTTTATCTGTGATTTTTTGGGACTTCTACTTAGCATTCTCATAGATCTTACCTTGTGCTTGCCTTAATGTTACCCAACGAATTCCTAAAACTGATTTGCGAGTTGCTAAGAATTTTACTCAATGTCTTCATAACATTACTCTATTTTTTTTTTTTTTTGCATAGGAGCTTACCATGTGATTTCCTTTCTTGATGGTGACATCCCTGGACTTTCCCTTGGTGCCTTGTATGCAGGTGTTGCCTTGTGACTTGATAGCGTAGTTTAGAATCATATGTTTCTAGGAAAAATTAAGAACCCTTTTAAGTATGGTATGTTAATGCCAAGTCTAAATAATCGTTGACTTCTTTATGCAGGAGCATCGTTGGCGAGTGCACAGAGGAAGGACCACTCAGCATGTGGGATTTATTCTAGAACTTCAACGTTGGTAGTTGCTGCAGATATTTGAAATCTGCCTTAACTCAACGCCAAA
Source organism: Picea engelmannii (assembly GCA_009831015.1). Lineage (NCBI taxonomy): Eukaryota > Viridiplantae > Streptophyta > Pinopsida > Pinales > Pinaceae > Picea > Picea engelmannii. The sequence goes on from ML812339.1 coordinate 102,413, forward strand.
TTTTGCTTTTCGAGGCACGCTTGAACCCAGTGCTAGAATTACCCTTTGAGGCACATTTGGGCAATAAAAAATAGAGCACGAGTTCCATTATGTCTCTGGAATGTGACTAGACTAAGATATCCAGTAGGTTAAGTTTTAAAATAGATAAGTAGGCAAGAAAACCCCTAAAAATCTCACTGATCTAAATAGAAATTTTGTATGCTTGGAAAGGGTTAGCTGCAATACAGACGAAAGTTAGTTGTAAGAGAACTGCAAGTTGGCAGAAGATTTCAAGATTTCCAAGCTATTGTAATTTGAATATGTTTGTATCCCTTTTCACTTGTGAATTTAACAAAGAATAATTGATTCAATGGGGGTGAACAATGTTTTTTAATTTCCTGTCATTTTGTTTTTATGAACAAGTGAATGAATCTCAATAGGAGAGAATGGAACTGTGAATGTTAGTTTTTCAGTTTCAATCGTTTCTCTTCATTTGAAGATTTGCAAGGTGTGCATTGAGCCAGAAGATAATTCCAAGAGACCGGGAGGAATTTCTCTGTAAGAAATCCCTTGGATCTAAGTTATCGAGATCCCTCTGATGCAAGGAATGTGTGGGAAATCGAAGTCTTCACAAGGAAAATCTCAGGAGGAATAACACTTCGGATAAGTGTTATTGAGGTCCAGGAACCCCATTTCCCAGAAGGAGTGAAGTTCGACACCTTCAGGGACATAGACAATCTTCTAAGTCTGAAAGATCAAAGTTCAGGAGATTCAGCGCCAAGATATTTGGCCAGGGTTAGTCGAGGACCTGAACGGACGGTGGAGAGTCTTTGAGGAGGAAGTGCCAATAGTTGTAAGCCATTGGATTAAGTCAAACCGTGTGGAGGACAATGGCAGGAGTCATCCAAATCTCAAAGCTCAGGAGGGATAAGAGTCATTGATCTAGAAAATATCTAGACCATTAGTCCATTTCGTGATATCGGGTATCATGTGTTGGGAGGACAAAGGTCCTTGATTTCCAAAACCCTAAAACATGAAATCACGATTCGTGAGGATAAGACCATTATATCTTAAGGGGCTGAGAGTCGTCAATTTCCTTCATGAAATCAGGAGTTGAGAAGTAGAGAAGGAGAGCACAAGAGGCTGCAACCCAAAATCCCTGCACACAAAATCTTGACAAGATCAGGGTTGTTCGATCTTCAGAGGCTCAGAGTCGTTGATCTACAGTGAAGATATATTTCATGATTTCAATGATCAGGAGAAGGAGTGAGAAAAATTCCTGAAGTATGAAGTCATGAAACGTGAAACACTGACTTGATCCCAGTCATCAGTTAAGGGAAGATCTGGACCGTATATCCCAAACCATCGTGATTCCATCTTTTGGGACTTGGAGGAGTCAGATGCCTTGCATCGCAAAGTCCCGACATTGTGAATCATGACACGCCTTTGTGATAAAGCCTATGGTCATGAGTGTGTGGTCACATGAGTAGAGGAAGGGGAGGAGCTAACCTCTGTTAGCCCTCATTGGGGTTCAGGACTTGGAGGAGCCAAGGATTCGTTGCGTTGGAAACCTTGGAGTCACGAAATGTAATGTGCCTCTTAGGCTAAGCCCATGATCGTTCCTGTGGTCACAAGGAGTAGGGGGCTCGTGCCTAGTGCTAGTTTGCACGGGAAAAACAAAGATAAGGACCTATGGACTTGGTGTTGAAGGTTCCAGCTTAGAACCAGGAGAGCCATTTCGGCTCTAGAATTAGAGATCCTGACCGGGAGTTCATGTAGCCCTTAGGAGGGATAAGAGGTCTACATCAGGTGGTATTAGAGCATCAATTATTCATCTGTAGAATTCAGGTGAAGGAGAAAGAGAAAAGGAGGAGACAAAGAAATCGAAGATGTACTATGTGTGTGATAGAAATTCAACACAATGTCGCCAAGGAGACTAGGAGAGGCACCTTTAGCCAATCGTGTTGTAGAGAGGGAGATGCGAGAGCTTCGTGCCAATTGGATCAATGGAAACAATGCAGAGAAGAGCACCTGATGTTGGAGATATCAGTGATGCATAAAGTGAAGAGGTTAAGGTTGAAGAAGCTACAGGAGAGGATGTTGTAGAAGAACGCTTGTTGAGAGCAGTTGCTAGATTGGGAGGCAGAGCTAAGATAGAGGTTCCCATGTATGATGGAAATCTATATGATGAAGAACTGTTGTATTGGACAAGGTCCATGTAAAAACATTTCTAATATGAAGATGTCAATGAGGAGAATAAGGTGAAGCATGAAGTCACCAAGCTAAAAGGGCATGCAACGCTGTGGTGGGATGAACTGCAGGCTAAGAGGAGAAGTAAAGGAAAACAAAGGATAAAGAGTTGGTACATAATGATAGCCAAGTTGAAGGCTAAGTTCATACCCAAAGACTATTAGATCAACCTATTCAGGAAACTACAAAACTTGAGATAGAAGGGGATGACGATTAAGGAGTACACCGAGGAGTTCTACCAGCTGAACATCAGAACTGGACAAATGGAGAGAGATGAAGAAATTTTTTCCAGATATATAAATGGATTGAGATATGAAATCTAGGATGAGCTTAGCATGATGTCAGTTAGGACTATGGAGGATGCTTATCAGTTTGTGTTGAAAGCTGAGGAGAAGCTGGTGAGAAAGAAGAACCAACGAAGAAGAGGTAAGAGTATAGATCCAACCAAAAACAAGGGAGTTACCCATGACAAAGCACACAAGTCTAAGGACGAGGCTAAGAAACCAGACAATCACTCGGAACGAGGAGGAATTTCCCAAGGAAGACAGGATGGTGGAAGGAATTCTTCTAGAGGAAGAGGAAGAGGAGGAATAAGGTGCTATGCCTGTGGAAAGATAGGGCACATGTCTTGGGAATGCCTCGAGAAGAAAAAGGAAGGAGGAGAAGCTCACATTTCAAAATCACAATGAAGAGATGTTGACACAGAAGGAGAAGAGGATGGAGCATCCCTGATGTTGAGAAAAATTATCTTAAAATCAGAGGCAAAAATAAAAAATCTAGTGCATAGAAATAGTGTCTTCGGGATAGATTGTAAGACTAAGGACAAAGTATGCAAGGTGATCATTGACAGTGGGAGTACTAACAACCTAGTATCCACAGAGATGGTGGAGAAATTGGAGATGAAGACAACTGCACATGCAAGGCCATACAAAGTCTCATGGTTGTAGAAAGGAAACCAGGTAATGATTACTAAACAATGCTTGGTTGAAATTAAGATAGGAGGCTATAAGGATTAAATCCTATGTGATGTAATTCCCATGGACATATTCCATGTTCTCTTAGGAAGACCATAGCAATTTGACATAAATTTCGTTCACGATGGAAGGAAAAATACATATACATTGGAGAAGAATGGTAGAACACATATGTTGCTACCAATACAGGAGAAAAGAGTAAAAGGAGAATCCAACAACAACATACTTCTCATGAGTGGGAAAGAAATCCTAAAAGAAGTCAAGGATGAACATGATATGCAATTTGTTGTGGCAAGGAAACCCAAAGTTATCCTTACAATTACATCAATGGATGATTTTCATGAGGAACTTCAGGAACTATTGTATAATTTCGTTGATATAGTGGTGGATGAGCTGCCAAACTCATTGCCATCCATCAGAAGTATCAATCATCATATCGACTTGATACCAGGAGCAAGTCTTTCAAACAATGTAGCCTACATATTAACACCTCAAGAGAATGAGGAGGTGAAGAACCAAGTCCAAGAATTGCTAGATAAGGGTTTGGTCAGAGAGAGTTTGAGCCCATGTGCAGTACCAACTATGTTGAGCCCAAAGAAAGATGGAGGATGGAGAATGTACATAGACTCGAGAGTCATCAACAAGATCACCATTAGGTATAGATTTCCTTTATCGAGATGGATGATTTAATGGATTTCTTAAGTGGAGAAAATTTCTTCTCCAAGATAGATTTGAAAAGTGGATATCACCAGATCAAGATGAGAGAAGGTGATGAATGGAAAACAACCTTTAATACAAACAAAGGTTTATATGAGTGGATGGTTATGCCATTTGGCTTAACAAATGTCCCGAGCACTTTTATGAGGCTGATGAATGAAATTATGAAAGATTTCATTGGCAAATTCGTGGTTGTATATATGGATGATATACTAATCTTTAGCAGGACTAAAGAGGAGCATTTGAGGCACCTAACGCTAGTGATGAGGAGGCTACAGTAGGAGAAGCTTCCGATAAATCTAAAGAAGTCCTCTTTCATGAAAATAGAACTCATTTATATGTGTTTTGTGATCTCTTAGAATGAACTAAAGATGGATCCAGAGAAGGTCAAAGCGATCAGATAATGGTCGTCACCAAGGAGCATGTTTGAGGTAAGGATCTTTCATCGATTGGAGAGTCTCTATAGTAAGTTCGTTAAAGACTTTAGTGGAATTTGTGTTCCCATGATGGATACAGTGAAGAAGCGGCACAAGTCTTTTAAATGGATACAGGAAGCTGAGAGGTGATTCAATATATTGAAGGAGAAAATCACTGAATGACCAATTATGGTCTTGCCGAATTTTGAAAAGATGTTTCAGGTGAGATGTGACGCAAGTGGAGTCACAATTGGAGTAGTGTTGAGCCAAGACAATAGACCTGTTGCATATTTCAGTGAGAATATGAATGATACCAAGAGGAAATACTCCACGTATGACAAGGAGTTTTATGTCATAATTCAAGCCTTGACGAAATGCAGGCATTATCTTGTTCCACAACAATTTGTCTTGTATAGTGATAACGAGGATTTACAACTCATAACCAAACAAGAAAAATTGAATCGGAGGCATGCAAAATGGGTTGAATTTATGCAAAATTTTACTTTTGTCATAAAACATATTGCTTGGAATGATAACAAGGTTGTTGATGCATTAAGCAAGAGATGTTTAATTCTGTAGAAATTCTAGGTGAAGGCCTTGGAGTTTGAACACCTTAAGGATATGTATTGTGATGATACAGACTTCAATGAAGCATATGAAGCATGTGTAAACCCTGTGTTGAGAGATATAAGTCAGTGGACAGATTACATGATTCAGGAAGGACTATTATTCATAGGAAATCAATTGTGCATACCAAAATGTTCAATGAGGGACAATCTTCTGAAGGAGAAGCATAGTGGCGGATTGGCTAGACATTTCAGCCATGATAAAACATTTTCATAGTTGAGCAATTCATACTATTGGACATATATGAGAACAGAGGTAAACATTTTTGTAAACAGATATAGAATCTATCAACGTGCAAAGGGAAAAAGACAAAACACTGGATTGTATCATCCATTGTCAATACTAGAGAGGCCTTGGGATGCAATAAGCATGGATTTTGTGTTCCAAGAACACAAAGGGGATTTGATTCTATATTTGTGGTAGTGGATAGGTTTTCAAAGATGGCACATTTTATCCCATGCTAGAAGACCAATGATGCAATGCATGTTGAAAATCTATTTTTCAAGGAAGTTGTGAGACTTCATGGCCTACACATGAGCATTGTCTCAGACAGAGACATGAAATTTGTTGGTCACTTTCAGAGAAATTTCTGGAAGAAGATGGGGAAAGATTTTTTCTTTAACTCAACTTATCACCCTCACACAAATGGGAAAACTGAGTGGTAAAGAAAAGTTTAGGAAATTTATTAAGGGGTTTAGTGATTGAGCATCATAGTCAGTGGGATCAGATTCTGCCACAAGAAGAGTTTGCATATAATGAATCACCAAACAGGAGCATTGGAAGGAGCCCATTCCAAATACTATATGGAATGCAACCAAGGGGAGTGTCTGAGTTGAGAGACTTGGAACAGGGAAAGATCAAAAGCGCTGGAGCAGAAGATTTCGTTGCTGAAATGCAGAAACTCCATGGACATATCAGAGAACAATTGAAAATTTCTAACCTTAATTACAAGCATAGAGATGATCAACATCGTAGGGAACTTCGATTTGAAGTAGGAGATCAGGTTTTGGCACATCTCAGGAAGGAAAGGTTCCCTAGGGGAACATATAACAAGCTAAAGATGAAGAATATAAGACCCTGTAAGATCTTGAGGAAGTTTGATGCCAACGACTATGAGATCGAGCTACCAGATGGTGGGAGAATTTCACCCATATTCAATGTTGCAGAACTGTACCCTTACAGGAAAGATGACACAAAGGGATCATAAGAGAAAGAAAAGATCCAGTGGGAGAAACAAATTCATGTGGTAGAAAAACCATAGATAAAGAAAATTGTTGATCGGAGGATTGGCAAGAAGACCAGAAGGAAGACCTATTTTGAATATCTAGTCAAATGGAAGGGACACCCAATAGAAGACGCTAGTTGGGAGAACGAAGCTACTATCCAGAAGTAGGGAAAATCAGTGCAAGAGCTCATGGACAGGAGTCCATGAATTTTTTTTCAAGGGGAGTATGATGCAGGAGCATCACTGGTGAGAACGCAGAGGCAGAAACACTCAACATGTGAGATTTCTTCTAGAACTTCAATGTTGGAAGTTGCTATAGATATTTGAAATCTGCCTTAACTCAATGCCAAATTTTACTTTTGGAAGCACGCTTGAACCCAGTGCCGAAATTATTCTTTGAGGCACATTTGGGCAATCACAAACAGAGCAAGAGTTCCATTATAGCTTTGTAATGCGACTAGAATAAAATATCCAGTAGGTTAAGTTTTAGAGTAGATAAGTAGGCAGGAAAACCCCTAAAAATATCATTGAGTTAAATAGAGATTTTGTACGCCTGATAGAGTTAACTGCAATACAGAGGGAAGTTAGTTGTAAGAGAATTGCAAGTTGGAAAAAGATTTCAATCTTTCCAAGCTGTTGTAATTCGAATATGTTTGTAGCCATTTTCACTTGTGAATATAACATAGAAGAATTGATTCAATGGGGGTGAATAGTGTTTTTCAATTTCCTGTCATTCTGTTTTTATGAACAAGTGAATGAAACTCAATAGGATAGAATGGAACTGTGAATGTTAGTTTTTCAGTTTCAATTGTTTCTCTTCATTTGAAGCTCTGCAAGGTGTGCATTGAGCTAGAAGAGAATGCCAGGAGATTGGGAGGAATTTCTCTGTAAGAAATCCCTTGGATCTAAGTTATTGAGATCCCTCAGACGCAAGGATTGCGTGGGAAATCGAAGTTTGCACAAGGAAAATATTAGGAGGAATAACACTTCGGATAAGTGTTATCGAGGTCCAGGAACCCCATTTCCCAGGAGTAGTGAAGGTCGACACCTTCAGGGACTTATAAAATCTTCTAAGTCTAAAATATCAAATTTTAGGAGAGTCGCCGCCAAGATATTTGGCCAGGGTTAGTCGAGGACCCCAATGGATGGTTGATATCCTTTGAGGAGGAAGTTCCAATAGCTGTAAGCCATTGAATCAAGTCAAGCAGTGTGGAGGACAACGATGGGAGTCATCCAACTCTCAAAGTTTAGGAGGGATAAGAGTTGTTGATCTAGAAAAGATCTGGATCGTTAGTCCATTTCATGATATCAGGTATCGCAAGTTGGGAGGAAAGAGGTCCTTGATTTCAAAAACCCTGAAACGTGAATTCACAATTCATGAGGATAAGATCTAGATCGTTAGATATTAAGGGGCTGAGAGTCGTTGATTTCCTTCATAAAATTGGGAGTCGGGAAGTAGAGAAGGAGAATAGAGGAGGCTGCAACTCAAAATCCCAGTATGCGAAATCTAGAAAAGATCAGGGCCATCCGATCTTCAGAGGCTTAGAGCCATTGATCTATAGTGAAGAGGTATTTCGTGATTTTGGTGATCAGGAGAAGGAGTGAGCGAAATTCATGAAGTACAAAGTCGTGAAATGATAAACGCCGACTTGATTCCATCCGTTGGTTAAGGGAAGATCTAGACCGTAGATCCCAGGCCATCGTGATTTCGAATTTCGAGACTTGGAGGAGTTAGACGCCTTGCATCACAAAGTCCCGACATTGCGAATCGTGACATGCCTTTGTGATAAAGCCTGTGGTCATGAGTTTTTTTTCACACGAGTAGAGGAAAGGGAGGAACTAACCTCCATTATCCCTCATTGGGGTTCGGGACTTGGAGGAGCCAAGGAGTCATTACGTTGGAAACCCAGGAGTCGCGAAATGTGACGCACCACTTGGGCTAAGCCCGTGATCATTCCTGCAGTCACGAGGATTAGGGGGATCGTGCCTAGTGTTGGTTTGCATGGGAAAAACACAAATAAGGACCTGTGGACTTGGTGTTGAAGGTTCCAACTCAAAACCAGGAGAGCCATTTCGGCTCCAGAATCAGAGATCCTGACTGGGAGGTCGCGTAGCCCTTAGGAGGGATAGGGGGTCTGTATCACTTCTCTTCTTATTCCAGGCAAGTTTCCTTAACGAAGGGTTACAAATTCCCTTATCGAAGGGTTACAAATTCCCTTAGAAATTTGGCATTCACCTAGTCTTGAACACTCAAAAAAAATCTAAGTCCTTTACCTCTTTTACTCCAGAAAATGTTGAATCTTTTTGGAATAATGGAACTATGAATATATCTAAAAATCATAAGTCTTAAGGTCAATCATAAAGGAGAATGTATTGAAAGATCATATGGGAGGAGAAGGAATTAATTCTCGAGGTATGAAGTGGAGGATTTCCTTATAAATTTATAGATTATATTTAATTATGAAAATATATTTTGGATTTTGTTTCTGAAGGGACTTATCTTGTAGTATCGATTTAACTAATGCTAGTAATCCTTTCATCATGTTTCTTTTAGTTTATGTAATATAGAAGGTTAGATCTAGACATAATAAATATTGTTGTGGTGTTCAATTATTTACTTTTTCCCTTCGCAAGGGTTTTCGTAACACTAACTTGATGGAACTGAAGGGAACCTTAAAAAGGGGGACCAAGGTCATGAATTTTGGAATAATCCTGCTAAAAGATAAACAAGGGAGAAGGGTATTTGGATTACTAGATTTCCATGTTAATGAATTTAGTTGCATACCAAGGTAAATTGTATGGATTTTGGTGTAAGGGTTAAAGTAAGCAAGATGTATATTATTACTTAAAAATCTTATTTCAATACTAATTATTAGATCCCATTGCGATTTAATGTGTTAATTACTTATGTCTTAATGAAGGAAGTTACAAGAGGGTACTTAATTATTGATTGAACGTTGACTAAATTAGCATTTGTTTTATTTTGTGCTCATTCTCTTGTGTTTCTTATTACATTTAGGTTTGTCCTCTACTTCATTGATCTCAACTATACATTCCAATTTGACCGAGTATAGTAGATTATTCTACTATGCCTTGAAAATTTATGAATAAGTAAAGTAGTTATCCTCCTGCAATGTGAAAAATTGATGGTTATATGCATGTTTAATCTAGTCCTGAATTTAGTTTATGATTAAGTAATTATATTGTCTTTCGTCGTTTAAAATAAAGTTGATTACACTTGTGCCTTTAGAATAGTGTTGACATATGATTGATCAAGATTTTAAAATCTCTTGCGTCATTTGAGATAAAGTTGATTACACTTGCGCCATTTAAAATAAAGTATATTTCTATTGCACCATGAAAAATATTGATGTATGGTTGATTGAGAATTTAGATTTCTCTTGTTCCATGAATAATATCAATGTATGAATTATTGAGTATTTAGATTTCTCTTGCTCGATGAACAATAATGATGTTGATGGATTTCAACTTGATTGGATTAGCGGGATTTAGACACCTCCTTGTTCCTCAAAATAGTCGCTAGCCCTGAGACCTTAAATGGTCAAAATAAATCGGATGAATCCTGGGCTTGAGCGTTTCTTATGTGTCTTGGAGGTCCTAACCATGCATGATAGATTGGGCGGGTACTTATTTTAATGTTCAGTGACATGGTGGATCTTTATGTATATTTTTTTTAGGTGATTGTGATTTCCACAACTGCGCCACT